>JASCZW010016426.1:0-18735 GCA_034211315.2 Aedes japonicus | reverse complement strand
TATTGTACCCAACAATTTTGAATCAATTTCTAATTAAAGATCGTATAAGTGGACTATTACATAATTATTTAATACTTCCTGAAACGCCGTTCAGAATACTGTCTATGTTGACAGGCTGAAGTTCCTTCAATAATAGCTTTAAATTACTATATGCATTTCATCAATACTGTGTTGAATAGTTCAATAATTACAATTACCTTTGGAGATGACACACAGACCCATAATGCGAGTCTATATCGACAACCGACAATGCTGAAGTCAACCCAACAAATATTGTGATTACAGAAATTTGCATGATGGGTATGTACAGATGTGACCCCTTGCTACTAAAACTACATTTTGAAAATATTATCGTAGTATGAATAAACTCCTATCTCCATATTTTGCTTATTTGCATTCGTTAGTTTTCAGAAACTCACTACTAATCTGAGGAATATATACTCTATTTGGTTGCTTCATTACATGAGAAAAATAATATTGTAGGTGAAGTGCTTACCTAAACGAAACTCTAATTTTGTTGAATTTACATTATTGTAAAAACCTTCTTGAACAGTAAAATTAAAAATACGTACATAGAAGAAGTGTTTCCAAATCTTGTGTTTCAACTTAACAGGGTCTAAATTTTACCGTCGCTATTATTTTCAGTTACGAGTTCTTGAGCGTTTTGGTATTAATAGGGTTAAAACTAAGAAGGGAATAATTTTTCTGACTACCTACTAAGTGAACAAAAAAGTAAATGGAATTAATAAATCAACTTTTTACTAACAACACCGCGATATACTGGTTTAGGTTCACATGCCCTTCTGGTGCATGCCTAAATGGGCCGCCTGCAAGATCTAATTTCAGATTTTGATCTGGTAAACTCTTGTACCCCAACGAACGATATCTGGGTTCATAGGCGTAGCCAGGGGAGAGAGAGCAGATGGGAAGCGAGCTGCCTCCCCTGACTATGCCAAATCAAATTTAATTCCTAGCCTCTGGGAAATTACCTCTGAAAAATTACCTCTTGGAAATTAGGGTATGTGTCCCTTGACTCAGCCTAATATGCAACAATCGATTACAATTTTCATTGTAACTCGTAAAGTATTTGAGCTGGAAACAAAATTTAACTATCTATACACTTCCTAAGATATGTTTAAAAAGCCATCTGGTAGTAAGCATCACGAAAAGCTACACAACTCGTTTTATAAAGTCAGAAACTTTCGAGGGATATGGATTTAATGTCGGTCTATGGGTACCAAATTGGGTCTAATCATGGATGCAAGTTCGTCCCATTCGATTGAATTCTATAAAATGCAATATTCGTACGGGTTTCTTCTTGATGTTCTGATTCAAGGCGTTCCCAGCTGTATTCGCTCTACCAAACAAACAATTTCACAAATCAAACAATACTTAAACTGCTTAGAAATACTTAAGTGATTTTTACCTATGATTTAGCGGTTATTCGACAATCAAACATTATAAACATTATAATTCACTCTACACAGATTTTGTTCCTTTAATTTGTGTTAATATGAGCCATATGAACAATCTTCAACCAGAACTGAGACATTTGTATTGTAAATGTTACCAATAACAACATTTTTACTACGCTTTTAATACAACAGGCCAAAGTTGGGAACATAGTAAAAAATATGTCCCTAACATTGGGTCCACCGTTTGCTTGTAAAATCATTGTTAATTTACCAATAAGACCTGTTAGTTTATAACATGTGACTATATTCTGTACATCTTGGTGGCATTATTCGGTTTATAGGTTCAATTTCGGCAAATTTAGATCATTCGAAGATCGTATAGATAATCTGTTCAGCTTAACCAGTAAAGTCATGGTGTCTAAAAAGTCAAGGAAATGGAAAACTCCGCGGAAGTGAACAACTTTAAATTGATTAATTATGTCTCAATTGCTTTCAAATAAATCGGTCATGCTAATAGCAACATGATTTTGTTGATTATTGAAGAAATAATGACCTATTTGGTACATAGGCCGAATCAAGGAGCTAGGCTAACATTACATCCCGTTACCCTATCTCTGGAAAATAGCCTCTGGAAAATGGAATTTGAGAAATAGCATCTGAAAAATACGGGAAAGCAATAATTTCCCGAAAAAAAATTAGGACAATGATTAAATCACAAAAATTGCGTCTTTTGAATGGGCTCTCAGAAATTGTTTTTTGAAAAGTAATTACTTCCTTAAAACAAGACGAACACATATCTACTCTGGAAAGTTGGTCAATCCAGGAAATGACCTCTGGGAACAGGATTCCTGGAAATGGCGTAGCATCAGAAAAATAGTTACCGGAAAGCAATCAATTTCCCGAAAAAAGAAGGACAGATATCCGCTCTGAAAAATTAGTCATTCCGGAAACTGGCTTCTGTAATTGTTCCCGGAAATGACCTCTGGAGAAAGGCCCTGGAAAATGATTTCAGTAAAGCATTTTCCGAAAAAAAACGAAGACAGAGATCCGTTTTGGAAAATTATTCATTCCGGGAAGTGGCCTCTGAGACATGGCCTTTTCCACGAAATAGTGTAAAACTAAATACCGATAGGCAATAGTTTGGAATTTGGATAATGTCTATAGATCGGGAATCGATGATCAACACAATTTTAAAATCCAAGATGGCGGCTTCTGGTTGCCATACCCCCCTAATTTAAATCCTGGCTACGGTCATATCTAGTTGATTATATTTATCATCCTAAATCAATAACTCAATAAGAGTTATAAACTAAATTTAACCATTTATGGGCTGGCTTATATCTGCTTATCATGTCGTTGGTTGGGACCACGAAAGAAATTAACAAAAACTAGCTTTTAACAGACGCAACAATTTCTCGAGCAATGTGGATTTAATGTTGATATAAAGGAATTCTCATGGATCTAATTGTCGTTTACTATGGTTTATATCGATATACCAACTTTACAACCTGAAAGGAACAGTGGAGTAAGTGAAAAGTGTGGGGAAACGGGCATACGCACTTTACTCCTACAGAAATAGTTACTCGTTCAAACTATTTCTAAAAGTTAGGTATCGTGTTCGAAACAAATTTATTTTTCCATCCCAAACTCATGTTAAATTCCGGAAAAGTAAAGAATCAAAAAGAAATTTCTGCAGTAGCATCCACATGAAAAGAAAGAAAAATAAAATTGGAATTCGTAAGGTTCCCACGCAAACTAAAGGGAGCTGTCAATTTTACTTTCGGACAAATGTTCTGCTTGATTATTCCGTAAGTGAACGTGACATTTCGTTCCATGTAGATCAATTGTCAAAATTCCGTAACCTCTCTATTTTTTGAGTCGATACTGGCCTGAAGACAGCAAAGTGCAAAACAACTTCCCCTGGGAAAAATATTGTATAATTCCGTCGTGATTATGAACAGTGTTTCATTTCAAATTAGAAATATATTAGGGCAAAATCCTGGGGGGGGCCTACAGAATTCTGGAGGGGGCCTGGCCCCCTAGGCACCCCCAGTAGTTACGCCAATGTGCTTGGGATGGTAATATACTAGATTCTGTCGGTCTTTTTGAATACAGGGCTTTGTTCAAGAAATATTTGAAATGGAAATTAACGGCATTATTAAATATTACCTTGCTTTCTCGTGATAAGGAGCGATTTAGGAGCCAATACCTGTTATCTGATAATCAAATATTTTGTTTATGTTTGCAAATCTGATTAATCCTAGAAGGTTTGAGCTGTTAAGTGGAAATACCTGTAACTAAAAATGAGATCAAAAATTAGTATTTTCATTTTAATTCCAACTACCTTTGCTTATCTCGACAGATACGCGTATTTCGTCTTCAATGTGCAGACTTCTTCAGTTTCGTGTACTAATAACTCGTACTAATAAATCTGATTAAATTGTTGTGCAATACTAAATTATTTATATGGTAGCTCGTTCAGCTCAAAACATTCTGACGGTATGTGGTGGATCCATCATCATCATCATTGATGATCTTAGCAGTACACTTCGTGACCATTTAGTTCATATCTAAATCCACACGAGGTAGCCTCTACAGTTCTGAAGGAAAAAAATCAAAATACTTTAATACTCCGTACCTTTATCACATTCCAAAACGACCAGTCTAGTAGCAGATCAAACAACAACAATAGAAGAAAAAAAACACCAACTAATCCGACTCGGTTGACTAGTTTAGAATGACCGAAATTTTGCGATGTTTTCAAAACAAGCGCTCTCTGCTGGCTTCCTTCAGCGCAGATGGCACCGATGACTAGTTGTGTGATCGTAACAATTTGACAAGTGAGTGAAAAAATGCAATTTTTTCATATCGTTTCAAGTTTGTAGTATCTCGTCCCGTTCAAAGGACATCAAACGCGAACCTTGTCGTTCCTGTGCTGCCGTGTACTCGTGCGATAAATTTGTTCAATTTTCAATGTATTTTTATTTGCCATGCAGAGATGTAGTTTTTTGTACGCCCCTGCATCGGTTATTCAATCAGCGAAATGTTTCAAACTTGTTTTTGTTTTCGATTGATCAATGCCATCGATAGGTTAACCCGTTTTAGTTAAAGCTTTTTAGCCTTAGTTAGTGGCGGTAAAACAAAATCAATTACGGTCAGGAAAAACTAACGCGCTTCAGCACTTCAAAGGAGAGATCGTTTCCCCCAATGAATCATTTGTGCGCACACTTTGTCATCGAAAAAGCTCTTACCTGGATTGTTCCTCGTCGAAAACGCCTACACCGGTTCATCACGAATAGCTCAGGTACAGCATCTCAGAAAATGATACTAATTACTTATCCTGTCTGTGACTGGTCCAGTGAGTCTCTCCCGGTTCTCATTCCACTAGTCGTATCTATTTTTGCGTGCTTCCCATTGCCACGGGGATTCACTCGTCCTTGTAACCCAGACCAAGTTCGAGCGAAATAATTTGACCATGTTCTCATTCCGTTGCCGAAAAAGTTTTGCCTATTTTCACACCCACTTGTGCGTCGAGGCCGACACGAATCGCGATGTGTCACGCAATGTAGCCCGAAACCGGATTCTGGAAAAGATGAGCTGATGAAGCAATTTTCACGTCTTCCACTATTGCCTGGATTCTGTTGGCGAGATCGAGCAGCTCAATAACCCAGCACTGTTATCACTCAGGTGCTACACTTTGGCGAGGCGCCTGACGATGGCATGGCAGGGCACAGTCAAGTGGTTTAAATGAAGCCTCCCAATCTTCGGCGTTGATCGAGATATACTCTTGTGTAGGAAGGAGCGGACGTTGCTTGCAGGTGTCTTTCTTTTTCGTTGGTGGCTTCGACCGGTGGCGTGCATAGTTGAAGGCAAATACCATCTTTATCTTTGCCTAGGTAAGCGAAGAAATATACCTATCTACTGTGAGTGAACGAAAGCCTGTCCGCGATAAATTTTGGTCATCAACATGATAGGTGCAAACAATTTACACATAATTCAACAAAACGGATTGTTAATTTCACAATAATAGAGTTATATCTCGATTATAAACTGTTAATTAAGCTCTTAATCCTTTTTTTTGTAAAAATCTTCTCTTGAAATCATCGGTATCATTTGCTTTCAGCTTAATTTCGAAGAGTTTCTGCTTAACTAGAGCCCACTATTTCTCTATTGGGTAAAGTTCTGAAAAGATTTTTGGATTGGCTGTTTTTGGCACGTATTTGACCACATGTACCTTATACCATTCTCAGGACGGATTTTACATTGTGAAAAGAGGCCAAATCAGGCCAAAACAGACCTGGAGAGTCATGGTTTCTGATAAACTTCAGCAACCAACATTCTTTCTCGTACAGATCGTTATAGTTATAGTGATCCTGATAGTGCCGGTAGGGACGAAGCTTTTAGATTTTTAGACCACAACTGCATAGGCAAACATACTTTTTCATATAAAAACTAAAAAAATGATCCATTAAAAAGTTAATATCGTTCTATAAAAAATGACCCATAAAACTCTGGCCGATATCCATAATAAAATGGATTTGATCCATAAAATTTATCAATGTGATCCATAATTTATATAAAATATAGCAATAGAATGTCAAAAATGTACCGTTTTATATCTAGGAAATGATCGATAAAATTGTGCGGATTACCCATAAACATGTTACAAAAGATTCAAACATAGTTCAATGGCATTCCTTAAACTTACAAAACTGACCCACAGAATGTAAACTTTGTGTAAATAAACTGTAAAACGATATTAATAACAACGATGAATAATGAACAATAAACTTATAAAAATGATCCGTAGTGAATCAAATTTGTGCACTTAAACATATGGGTAAGATCTATAAATTATGCATGTATTTTTGAGATTTTGACACTATTTTTTCAAATTTGTGGTCCATAAAGATAAGAAAATTGATCCCCAACATTCCCGTTAGACTAGTGCAATTTTCGAAATGTGTTATGCTTAAACGATTTCAAATCCTGTCCGGAACAACATCTTGAAATTTGAGTACAATTGATAAGAAACTAGCACAAATTAGAATTTTTTATTGCGAGTACTATGGAGAAAGCAAATGTTTCGTTCAAATATTGGTTTACAGAAAAAAAAATGTCCAGTAAGAATGTTCTTAATTAATTCATAAGTGATTGATAATATTTTGGCATGGTCAAACAGCTGCTCAATCAACAACGCTATATTGTACAATGTGACATAGTAGCAACGATTTGTTGTGCTTTTCTCCAAGTGCTAGAAATACCAATGTTGACTACTGAGCAGTTGTGGGTGGAATAACTAAGGCGAAAGAAAGCTGCCGATGATTTCGATATCCGAAGTGTTAGCATACCCGAGCAGGAGAGAATAACATATACCTTAGGGACTATTCAAAAACTACGGGGGTCTGACCAATGTCTACGCGCCATACACAATTTCAAAAACATGTATGGAGCAAAATCTACGAGTAGGAGCCCCTCAGAGCGTCTGAGATTTTCAAAAATGAGACTACGTGGTTTATGAACAGGCCCTTATTTTGATCTTGATAACAGGCTTTCGTTTTTAACAGTACAGCATAAGAGGTAAAAATACCTAAGCAAAATACCTAAGAATTGCAAGCAAAAATATCTCTTGAATAACAAAACTTGTTATTTAGGATACCTGGGAATACCTGAGAGGTACAATTTAGGTATTGTCTCAACTCAATTTGGTATTCGCATAGCATTGTGGGAACATTTTTATATTATTGTCAGGTATTTTACCTGTTATGCGCTCTCAAATACCTAGGTCAGTTATCAAGTTATTATAGCATCTCCAAGCAAACGACTGATTTAAGCAATTGCCCGGTATAATGCAAATTGAGGATGTTTTTTGTAGTTAGGTCTGACGAGCGATTACGAGTTGGACGGCAAGCGTTTGCCCGGCATAATTTAACAAAAATTATCTGGAATAAAAGTTTGATCAAGTCTTAAGTTTATTGCGGTCGTAAAAGAACGTGAGGAGGCAAAAGTGAAAAATTGCTAATCTTCTCCAACGCAATCTTTTGTTTACAGCAATATTTAAACTACACAGCTAAAGGAACGGTCATGTTCATTAATCTCAGTAGTAGCCAAGGGGTGGATCGCCGAATACACTTTTCTCCTGTGCTATTTTTTGACAGTGTCTACAAGCGTTGCAATGTTCTTGGAGTTCCTGTAGTGTGCCGAAAGTGCCGATGTGTTGACAGCCCAAGTTGTTATTTTATACTGAAACTGGCAACCAGGAAATGCATATTGACAAGGTTGCTGGTTTCTTATTTCTATATCCTTTACTGTCAAAAGTGTTCCTCGATATGCCACACATGTGGTATGGATTGAAAATCGAAGTACAGCAGTTATGAAATAATTCGTCTACTGAGTAGGCTGGCACACTGTTCTAAGCGACTTACCCTTGCTAGTAGTGCAGTCAAGGATCGATTTCTCCGTAGCCACAATTTAAAAAAAATTGAACTCAAAATTTGAATAACTCCAGAATAACTTATGGATCTTACCTATTATTTTAAATGCACAGAGTTGATTTGCTATGGACCACATTAAGAAATTTGTGGTTCATTATAAAAATCTATTATGGATCAGTGACAATTTATTTATGGAACATTTTCAATACTTTATTGATCATATTCATAAATTTTAGTTCAAAAATGTTACATTCTAAGGATCATTTAAGGATCAAGTTTATGGAATGATATTGAACTCTTTATAGACAATTGGCAATATGTTTATGGGTAATTTGTATAATTTTGTAGATCATTCTCCAGATATATAACGGTATATTTTTGACAATTTATTGCTTAAATTGATACTAACTATGGGTCACATTGCTTTATTTTATGGAACATTTTCAATTCTTTATAGATTTTCAACCGAGCGCTATGGGTAATAAATACGTTTTTAATGGAACGAATTTCAATTTTTTATGGATCATTTCTTCAGTTTTAAGGTGCAAACTTAGGGCTGCCACTACATATGGCCGGCCAAATCAAATACTTCTTTGGGTATTTGGATACCTTCTTTGTCCGGACATGCTCGACAACGGCGTTCCATTGCATTGAGGTAAAAAAGGCCAGACCCCGAAACTGTTTAAAGTCTTCGAGTACGTATGTTTCGTCGTCCATAAGGATACAAGAAAATGTTCGCAAAAAAATGGTGTCTTTTTGCAGTGAAATTTCGCTTGCCATCAGGGTTGGGCAGCTTTTTTACTTTGTACGCCTTCAGTTCTTGCCACTGCGTCACTTGTACGTATGATTTCCCAACTTTACGAGCCACATTTCGCACACCTTCTTGTCCACCTTCTTGCCCATATGTCGGGAGCATACTTTTTGAATTGTTCCACTTCCAACCTTCCGATCCACAGTCAAGCGCTGGTCAAATGATTTACTCACTCAAAGCACGGTTCATGTCGGTAGTTTTAATTTCTTGGCAGTATTGCGAACCGATAAATTCGGATTTTGCTGCCGTTCATACAAAATGCGTTTGGGGCGTTTCTAAGGATACCATACGGAACCTAATGGTGGGTGTACCACAGAAAAATCAAGAATTTTACAGAAATAAACAATCGGTTTTGTTAAATAATGTGTAGTTTTTTGTGTGCTGCTATTATTTTGGAGTCCGAAATTTCAGTGTCCGAAATGGGAGCGACCCCGACGTAGTGGTTAGCATCCATACCTTTCACGCCAAAGTCATGAGTTCGAATGTCACCTCCGGACAAGTTACGAAAATACCCAAAAGGTATTTGAGTGACTACGACGGGAGATGAACCAGCCCCTGGCTAAAAATTTCGATAATAAAGGAATAAAAAAAAACAAAAATTGGTGTCCGAAATTAACATGGACAGACTATATTTCTGTATAATGGTTGTGTTGGCAAATGTATAATTAGCAAGTATACTGAATTTGTAATTAGAGAACCCCATTAACATATTATATCGCACACCACAACACTATCTGTATCACATCTCGTTGTAACTCACTTTGATCGGGTCAAACGAACGATAGCTAGGGCCACATCACATCTCCGATCGGTTGAGTACCGATCGTGCTTTTAGAACAACTCCCAAGTGTAGGAAGATAGGTTTTGTGGATCTATTGGCCCGATCAGACAGTCTCGATTGGAAAGTCATCGAATACAGTTTACATTAAAACTTATTCCGGTTGAGTTCTTTTTTTTCACTAAACACTCCAGAATTTCTTCCAAAGAGTATATTGTTAGTTGGTGGTTTGACTATCGTTGCTGATTAATTCAAGTGTGCCTGCTTGCTGCTGTTTAAGTTGTTGCTGTTGTTTGCTGTTGCTGTTGGCCATCGGTATTTGCATCCGTGCTGCTGCTCGACGTTTGTCAGGTTTGGCTACATTTTTTTGGTGCCGAAACCCGGGATTTCGAATTGAAGGGATCCTTAGCCAGTAAACTTGCGATCGCTGTTGAAAGCAGTGAAAGACCACCCATTTCCCCTGGTGCTCCGCCTGCACATGTTCCTTCTGTTCGCCTCCCTGAAATAAAAATAGCCGATTTTGGTGGAGATTATGAAGAGTGGATGAATTTCCACGACCTTTTTACCACTCTGATCCACGCCAACGCTCAACTTTCGGCAGTACAGAAATTTCAATACTTGAAAACTGTACTGAAGGGTGATGCTTTACGACTCGTGCAATCATTGGCAGTCTCAGCAGCGAATTACACCATCGCTTGGGACTTGCTGAAAAAACGTTTTGACAACAAGAACCTGCTAATCAAACAACATTTTTCGGCATTGATGTCCACTCCAACCGTGCGAAAGGAATCTTCGTCTGCGCTGTGCAACCTTACCGACGAGTTCGATAAGCACGTGAGCGTGCTGAATAAATTGGAAGATCCGAGAGAGCACTGGAATTCTTTCTTGGTTCAATTGCTCAGCAGTAAACTTGATCCGTTGACACAAAAGGAGTGGGAAAACCAATTGGAGGATGATGTGCGGCCAGTGTATGCTGATCTGGTTGCTTTCATTCATAAACGTTCTCGCATTCTCCAATCAATAACGCTCTCCCAACCTTCGCCACTTGTTAGCAAAATCGAACCAAAGCATGAGTCCAAACCAACCCGCTCTAAAACCTTTTCGTACTACTCTGCCAACAGTGATAATACACCAAAGTGCACTCTTTGCAAGCAATCGCACACACTATCGCAGTGCGATGAGTTCAAAAAGCTAACTCCACACAAACGTTTCGAGTTAGCGAAAAGACAAGGACTTTGCTTAAATTGTTTAAAATCATCTCATTTGATGAAGAATTGTTCTGCTGGTTCGTGTAGAACATGCAATAAGCGCCATCACACATTATTGCATTTGAATTCGCAATACTCGACAAGTACAGATAGCCACAACAAGTCTGTCACAACACAGGTCGGCCAATGTCAGCAATCCTCCCAATCGGACTCGGTCGTCGAAGCTCTGTCGCCGGTGATGTGCATTGCCGATCAATGTCACGTGGTCCCTCGGTATATGGGATCGGCTCCGTCGCCGTCGGATGGGCCAGTCAATCGTTCGTTGTCGTCTGCTCCGTCACCGAGTTCGCATACTATACCGTCAAGCTCGGCTCAAGCATCATCGCAAGTGACGAGCTGCCACACCGTCGCTCCTGCTCCGTCTTTCGTATCGAAAACAATTGATACCCGGATAGCATTGTCATCAGTATTCATGCTTACTGCCTACGTGAAGGTCAAACACGTTGATGGCAGCTACATTTTTGCTCGCGCTCTGCTGGATTGTGCGTCTGAGGCAAATTTCGTAACAGAATCTCTCGCACAACGGCTCTGTTCGAAGCGCACCCCAGCCAATATTGATGTATACGGCATAAGTAAATCCGTCAAACAAGTGAAACACAAGACAAACATCGTTGTTCTCTCACGTTATGGATCATACACAAGCAGCATGGAATTCTTGATATTACCCACATTAACCAGGATCTTGCCGTCTGCTACCGTTGATATTTCGAAGTGGGTCATTCCTCGCCACCTCCCCCTCGCTGATCCGAAATTCAATATTGCTCACGACGTCGATCTCATCATTGGCATTAAATACTTCTTCTCGATTTTGGAAAACGATCAAATCTCGTTGGGAAAAGGCTTACCAGTCCTGCGTAAAACAGTTTTTGGCTACGTCGTCGTTGGTGAAGCCGAGGTACAACCGTCTTCCACCGTTGTGTGCAACTTCTCGTCGATCGACAACTTGGAGTCGATCGTTCGCAAATTTTGGGAGGTGGAGAGCTTCGAGAAAGGCAAGTCGTTTACACTGGAAGAGCAATACTGTGAGAATCATTTTCGAAAGACACACAATAGAGCCTCTGACGGTCGGTACGTGGTTCGTTTGCCGATTCGTGGGGAAATGCTTGACACGTTGGGAGAGTCGTTCAAGATCGCCGAACGCAGGTTCTCAACTATTGAGAGGAAGCTGTCGTGTAATCAACAACTACATGCAGACTATTCGGAATTTATGGATGAGTACTTATCATTGGGACACATGGAGGAAATTAGAACTGAGTTTCCTCCCGGCTTACAACACTTCTATCTTCCTCATCATGCGATTCAACGACCCGACAGTACTACCACCAAGACGCGTGTGGTTTTCGACGCATCGTGTAGAGGCAGCAACAATATTTCGCTTAATGATCTCTGTTATATCGGTCCCACGGTACAACCATCCCTCATCAGCACTCTCGTTAACTTTCGCATACCCCGATACGCAGTGAGCGCTGATGCCGAAAAAATGTATCGGCAAATTTGGGTCCACCCGGAGGATAGCATGCTGCAACTTATTCTGTTTAGAAAGACTCCAACCGACGAATTGAAAACGTATCGTTTGAAAACAGTGACATACGGTACGGCCCCCGCACCATACCTTGCAACACGTGTCCTCAATCAATTGGCGGAGGACGAAGCTGAAAAGTATCCACTTGCCGCTCCAAAGGTTGGAAAATGTTTTTACGTTGACGATTATCTCTCTGGGGACGACGACGAGCAACGTTTGGTTGAAACAAACCGACAACTTGTCGAACTTCTTCGCTCTGGCGGATTTAATTTGAGAAAATGGTGCAGTAATAGTTCTACTGTTCTCTCCCACATTCCCGAGCTGCTTCGGAACTCTCGTGCGGAACTTGATATCAGTCAATCAGATTCGGTAAAAGCTCTCGGTCTACTTTGGCATCCGCAGTCAGATGAGTTTAGTTTCAACGTTCCAGAGTTCACGGCTACCGAGCCGATCACAAAGCGTCTGGTACTCTCGGAGATGTCGCGTCTGTTCGACCCAATGGGCCTTGCTGGAGCAGCTATAGTTAGTGCGAAAATCTTTTTGCAAACATTGTGGATGGAAAAGTTCAATTGGAACGATATTCTACCAGAGCAGTACCAAAGATGGTGGGCACAATTCCGAAGTGAGATCGCTACTCTTTCATCGCTTCGCATCCCCCGGCGTATTTTGGCAGATAACTATCAATCTATCGAAATTCACGTTTTTTCGGACGCATCCGATAATGCTTACGGGTGCTGCATTTACGTGAAGACCATAAGCGTTTCTGGCGAACAACATTGCAACCTGGTGATGTCAAAGTCTCGCGTTAGTCCACTACGCAAGCTATCCATCCCCCGACTCGAACTCTGCGCTGCTGTTCTCGGCGCTCAACTGGCAGATTTTGTACTGGACTCAACCAAAATGAGCGGTCCAGTTACGTTTTGGACCGATTCGTCTATCGTGCTCCACTGGATTGCATCATCTTCGTCATCGTGGAAAGTGTTTGTGTCAAACCGAATAGCCGAAATTCACCGTCTGACGGGAGGCAGTATGTGGCGTCACGTACCTACTGAATTGAATCCCGCTGACAAAATTTCGAGAGGAGTTTCTCCGTCTCATTTGGCAGCTGACTCTCTATGGTGGCATGGTCCGCCTTATCTTCGGCAAAATCCGGACAGTTGGCCAGAAAATTGTATCACATTATCACCACTACATTCTGAAGCACGAAAATCGGAATCTCGTCAAGTTGTGTCAGTAGCAGTAACTACTAAAAGCAATACGACCGACTTCATCGATCAGCATTCATCGCTCTCCCGTCTGCAGCGCAAGGTCGCGTGGCTGTTGCGATTCGCTAAAAACTGTCGCACGAAATTACTTCAAAATCGACAACTTGGTCCACTCTCTCACTTGGAGCTTGAATTGGCACTGAAGCAATTAATCAAACAAACGCAGCTGGTCTATTTTTCATCGGAAATTGAGTTTCTCAAGAAACATAAGGGTCCAACACAAAAAATCTTTTCGTTTAAGTCGCCGCTGAAAACCCTCTGCCCGTTTTTAGATGTGGAAGGTTTGCTTCGAATTACTGGTCGATTACAGCATCTCAATATTCCGTATGACACCAAACACCCACTCGTGTTACCACAAAAGGCCCATCTATCGCTTCTAATCGTCAGAGCAACTCATCTGCGCATGCTACATGCTGGACCACAGCTTCTATTATCGACGCTGCGTCAACGCTTCTGGCCGGTGCGAGGTCGTGACCTTGCAAAGAAAGTCGTTCGAGAGTGCATCACCTGTTTTCGCTGCAGTCCTAAAACCATCTGCCAAACAATGGGACCTCTACCAGCTGTGCGAGTCACGCCGTCGCGCGCGT
This sequence comes from Aedes japonicus, assembly GCA_034211315.2. Lineage (NCBI taxonomy): Eukaryota > Metazoa > Arthropoda > Insecta > Diptera > Culicidae > Aedes > Aedes japonicus. Next base: position 4,655 of record JASCZW010016426.1, on the reverse strand, counting down.
TTCTCCGCTGTGGCGTCGATTATTGCGGACCGTTTTCCGTCTCGTTTCCGAATCGTCGTGGTCCGTCGGTGAAAATACACGTCGCGATCTTCGTATGTATGTCATCGAAAGCTGTACACATTGACATGGTGTACAATCTCACGTCCGATGCGTTCATAAACGTGCTGAAACGGCTAGTCGGGCGTCGTGGTCGTGTAACCGACATTTACTGCGACAACGCGCGAACATTCGTCGGAGCGAATCGTCTACTCGATGAAAATCGAAAGCAATTTGACACCATGCATCGATCACCTGCACTGCACACGTTCTGTGCAGAGACTGGAGTCATCTTCCACTTCAACCCGGCTCGATCACCTCACTTTGGAGGCCTCTGGGAGGCCGCCGTGAAGACCTTCAAATATCACCTCTACCGTGTGATGAAGGATACGGTGCTCAACACAGACGACTTCCACACACTAATCGTACAAATCGAGGGAATAATCAACTCTCGGCCGCTATGTCCCTTGTCGTCCGATCCAGCAGACGTCGTAGCGCTAACTCCTGGACATTTGCTCGTGGGAGAACCTCTTTGCTCTCTCCCAGAACCCGACTTATCAGAAATTTCTATTAACCGTCTAAATTCGTTCCAGAAAATGCAACGAGGCCTTCAGCATTTCTGGAAAGCTTGGTCACGAGATTATGTGACTCAATTACAGGATCGCAAGAAGTGGTCGAAGCTTCATCCGGACATCCAGGTTGGAACGCTTGTGCTTTTGAAGGACGACAATTCCCCACCGATGCACTGGAATCTCGGCAGGGTCGAACAGGTGTTCCCCGGCAAGGATGGACACACACGTGTGGTTTCAGTACGAACAGCATACAATACGTATCGGCGGGCAATCACTGAGGTGTGCCCACTTCCCATCGAAGCAGAGGAGAGTTCGTCATTTCAACAACCCATTACTGATTGAGCATGGAGACGCTTGGTGATCAGTTGAAAGTGTCCTTTCAACGGGGCCCGACATGTTGGCAAATGTATAATTAAGAAAGTATACTGAATTTGTAATTAGAGAACCCCATTAACATATTATATCGCACACCACAACACTATCTGTATCACATCTCGTTGTAACTCACTTTTGATCGGGTCAAACGAACGATAGCTAGGGCAACATCACATCTCCGATCGGTTGAGTACCGATCGTGCTTTTAGAACAACTCCCAAGTGTAGGAAGATAGGTTTTGTGGATCTATTGGCCCGATCAGACAGTCTCGATTCGAAAGTCATCGAATACAGTTCGACATTAAAACTTATTCCGGTTGAGTTCTTATTTCATTTCGAAACACTCCAGAATTTCTTCCAAAGAAGAGTATCTTGTTAGTCGTGGTTCCCTTGACTATCGTTGCTGATTCGAATTGAACAAGTGCTCCTGTTGCTGCTGTTTAAGTTGTTGCTGTTGCTGTTGGCCATCGGTATTTGCATCCGTGCTGCTGCTCGACGTTTGTCAGGTTTGGCTACAGGTTGTTAGAGGGGCAAATTTTGGTGACATCACTTCTATGTTGCTTTCGATTGATGATAAGAGGCAGAATCCAGTTGAAATCGGTAATTTCCGTCTGAAACCAATTTCGAAGCATCTAGTAAAAAGTGATTCTTCAAAACATGTTCGAGGTTTTTCTCTCCTGGTTCGCTGAAAAGTAGTGTTATCTCGACGGTTTCTGAAATGCCATCCTATACAATTACTCAACCTATCTTTGAGAACATCTTCAAATCTCGCTGTATACATTCTATCATTCAGTTGATTGTGAGTATCTAGCAACAGCAAAAAAAAAATGTCGGGAAAGAGATTATCACAATGAGCTTGCCAGTGCACTAACTCCTTACATACAATCACTCAAGCAATCTTTTTCTGTTCTGTTAATCCGTCAATTCACTGTTTTTATTCCAATTAAGTTTAAAATTATGGGTGATTTTTGACGCAATTTCTATAAAGCCACTGGTCGAGGTGATGTCACTAGCAAGTTCAAATACGCTCTCTCGGTAAAGTCGCAATCAAATTTATGAGCTGGCATGGCATTTGCAGTTGCGAACAAAAAACAGGTTTTGTGAGAAACGAGGTTATGGATTCCTGCATTGTCAACCGAAAGTGGCCAGATAGCAGACATGTTCTACCATACATTAAAGCTCACAATAGACCTGTACAGTTATGACCTGATTTGGCAAGCAACCACTACAGCGGTGATGTATTACAGTTATATCGAGACAGCGGGGTTCTTTGAAATGGACATCAATCCAACCAACTGCCCCCAATTCCGCCAAATAGAGAAATATTGGGCATTTGTCAAGCAGAAGTTGAAGAAGATTGGAAAAGAGACTCAGGATGCAACAGAGATGAAGAGATGGTGGAACAAAATGGCTGCGAGTTAGCCAAAAATGTCCAAAAGGGAACGTATATTAATTACGTCACGCAAAAAATGACTTTTGTAACTAAACCCCCCTCTAGTCACGTGTTTTGTATGGACCTTCAATTTTTTTTGTATGTATCGTCACGTTTTCCCAAACCCCCCCTCCCCCCTTACTGCGTGGCGTAATTAATGGACCTTCCCAAATATAATGAGTGGTCTTTGAAGAAAAGTTCGAGATTTCATCCAAACCAAATCCGGAATATTTTTCTTTAAATTGTTATGAATGACCTTCATTTTGAAATCAACATCCAAAGATAAATCCGTTTTCGCGTCCAGGTATTAAATGACTCTACTTGAGCGTATTTGTACAGAGAACCACAAAAGTTGGAGCTTGGGAGTCGTCTCCTACCTTCAATGTACAAGTTCACCAATTCGTGCTATTTAAGGATCAGAACCGACTTCGTCCTTAGGGTCTTTAGGAGGGGTAGGATGAAACGTTTGACAATCGTTGTGAATGTATTTGTGTCTGTGTCTCCACAAATTCTCAGGCAAGGATAGTTGTGTTAGTGAGTTAGGGCTATTTTCAGACCAGCGGTTTAATATTTGGTTTTTAAAAATAAATTGGATAACAAAGAGCTAAGAGACAAATGGAAAAGAATAGAACGGGCTTGAGATTGAACTCTCAACCTAGCAAGCAAAACACTTACTGGGTAACCATTGAGCTACGCAGTCGCATCAAGCGATTCAATGTGTTTCTTATATTTTGTGTATAAAGACCAGATTGTTTAATATTTCAAATGAAAAACTCAGGTCAATCTGCATTGTTCTTCATGTTACTTTTTTTTTTTTTTAATTTTGATCACTACCGAAAATGTCTTCTTAATGATTTTTTTAACTTTAATTTTTGTCCTCTGAATCCTATATTTTTGTCAAAATCTTCAAACGAGGCTCAATTTAAACAAATAATATTAATTTGATTTGAAAACATACACAACCATTGGTAAATGTAGGTTAAATTTAAAAACAAAAATTTAATTTGAAAACCATTAATTTTTCAAACGTGGGAGAATTTAACCGACATAATGTAAAAGATTCAGTGCCATGGCACTTAGATAAATAACAAAAAACCACTGTTGAGGAAATGACACATGTCTATGTAACTTTATAGCCGTTTATTTGAATATATTTTTTTGAGATCTACTTCTAGTGAATGCAAGTTATAATTCTTGCAATTGAATATATATTTTTAAGAGAAACACTTTGAATGGGATCAAATCCTCTTTGTGGGATCAAATTGATGTTATTGTTGTTCACTTCTACACGAAAATTTTCAACGCAATAACTTCAAAAGTATTTTAGAATGATCTACAGGACATTTTCCAATACAGAAAGTCGATTTTGTAAGTCGACGCAGATATAAAATATGAAATTTGCTCGCGTTTACAAGGGTAATTTTGAAAGGGGTCTCAGTTTTTATTTAAGTTTTCAAAAAATGATAAAGTGAATTGTTTAGACTATCTTAGTTTTTCAACTTAGTTTTCAAATCTAATTAATTATATGTGTTTTTGAAAAAGTGAAAAGGTAACAATGCTTTTAAAATGTTGAAACCTTCCAGGGTCTATTACTTTGGAAAGATAATATTAAATAAACTTGAAAAACTTCTGGCAGCCCACAAAATTACTAACAGTTTCAAATAATGACTAAGAATTTATAAATCCACATAAAATTTCTAAATGTTTTAACAAAATGGCAAAAACCAGTTCTGTTGTACATTGCAAAATGTTGTAGAATTATTTTGAATTACAAAAGTGAAGTTCATTCAACAAGTTGTTACAATTTCAAAGAAGATATCGGAGTTCCTTTGAGGTTTGGAACATTTCAATGAAAATTATTCTTCTTTCGTCCTGCCACTGTTCGTCTCAAATGGAAAAGTGCCAATCTTCTATGTTACATTTCAACTAATTTAGAATTAAAACTGTCCAATGAGAGTGTTCTCGGCATCTTTTTTTTGCAAACACGACGACGAAACATACGTACTCGAAGACTTTAAACAGCTTTCGGGTCTGGTTTTTAATACCGCATTGCAAATGAATGCAGTTGTCGAGCATTTCCGGACAAAGAAGGTGTCCAAATTCACGAAAAAGTATTTGATTTGGCTGAACATACCTAATTGTGGTTGAAAATCTAAACGTTTCGTCTCTACGGCACTATCAATAAGGATGTGTACGAGAAAGAATCTTTGCAAAAGCGGTTGCTACCGTTTATCAAACCAC
>JASCZW010016425.1:0-18713 GCA_034211315.2 Aedes japonicus | reverse complement strand
TAACCCTTGTTACTAGAAACTAAACGGAAGAAGAAAAGCGCAAGAAGAGCAGCAGTAAAATTCAAGAGAATAAGATAAGCCGTAGAAGAGAAGCGTTCTAAGAGAAGCATTCAAAGGAGAACTGCGTTCTAACTGAAGCAGATTAGCAGAAGAAAAAAATGAAAATCGGAAGAGTACTTGTGGAATAATAGGAATGGAAGAACAGAAGCGGAAAAAGAAAGAAGACACGCATAAGAGAAAGAGCGGCAGAATTGAAGCGGATGAAGAGAAGCAGACAAAGAAAAGTGGAAAAAGAGAAGAAAAGAAGCAGAAGAGAGAATCGGAAAAGATGAACAGGTCGAAAAGCAGCAAAAGAAAAAAAAGAAGGAGAAAAGATGTAGGTAAGGCAAACAGGGAGAAAAGAGGCGGAAGAAAGAGAAGCAATGAAAAGAAGTGGAAGAGAGAAGTAGAAGAAAGCAGCGGAAAAGAGAAGTGGAAGAGAGAAGTGGATGAGAGAAGCGGATGAAATAAGCGGAATAAGAGAAGTGCTTAAAAAAGGGGAAGAAGATAAACGGAGATCAAAAGACGAAAAAATGAAGCGTGAAGAAGAATGAGAGAAAATGAAGTATAGAAGAATAAAAGTTGAAAAAGACAAGAAAATGCAAATGAAGAAAATGAGAAATTTTGGAAAAACAAGCTTTTAATTGTTCTTTATATCCAAATGGCTGTCATTAAGAGGGATCCAAAATAACTTTATCAACAATATTTCCCGTTTTTCCAAGTCCATCATTAAAGACAATAAAACACATAGAAGAAGTGGCCCTCGTGATGTCTCTGCTCTTGTGCTGAAACATGCCAGGGCAATGAATATTCAAACTCCATACCTTTGTTTTTCTTTCGCACTCCATAAAAAAGCATAACACTGCAAAGCAAACAATAAAACACTGGAAAAGTCTGAAAGTCACAGATGCGATGGGAGGTGGATTTCAAAGAAGTTTGCTCATTTTTACTAGTGATAGTTTGAAAAAGTGATTCAGGTTTTTTTTTGAGGGAACTAGTGAAGTATTAGTTTAAATTTTCCTAGTTTTCACTTAAATTTTCCTAGTTTTCAATGCAAAACATATTGTTCTATTGTCGTATGACTTATAAGACATTTGATAATTTAAATGCAGTTTATTTAAAATCATTAGAAACACTACACAGAAAAAAATAATTAATTTTAATAAGCGCGTAAAATTTCTCCTCGTGTAATTCCAAGCCAAAGAAGCGTAAACAACGATATTGTTTGCAATTTTTCATACAACAGGCCTGATTCAGGCGTTATCTATCTTAAATTTACATGAAATATCCCATTATGTTCTGCCAAATCTAGCAGTCGCTTTATGTGCATTAGATAACGCAGAAAATTCAGTGTTTCTTTTTATCTGTGTATGTTTAGTAACGTTGGATCAATATTTCTCACAGTATCACTTTATTTCACATAACTATATGATTTTCATCGTAATAAGTGTCAACATATTACTGGGTCCATCAATTAAATTGCTACATTAGTTACAACAGTAATTATTACTTTGCACGCGAAACTGTACTAAACGATCTTTCGTTGCTTTGTTAGCATTGTGTCTTGACTGTCAGTACATCATGTGTTAGTTTTTTAATCAAGTGTTATCCAGAAAAATGGATTTCGAACAGAAACGTAGTGATGTGGTTGTCTTGTTCTGAGCTAGAAAACGGTAGAAAGACATAGTCCGAATAACGTGTGTGTAGAAGTTTTGTACATCATGCTGTCAAAAGATAACTGGAGACTGGAAGTACTAAAAAATGCTATGAGACACTGTGGTGACACATGGTGAAGATCTACTGTGGTGACACATGGTGAAGATCGTCAAGAGGTGCCTTATGAGAAATCCGCGAAGTAGAGTCACTAGATTGGCGGAGGATCTCAACGTATCAAATGGAAGTCTCCGCGGATTCTGAAAGACCGAGCTCACCAGGTCCAGACGGCGCATGACCCTTCGGTAAGGCAGAAACAAGAACCGGAAACTGGGTGCGAGCCCAGGGTAGTGGTTAAGATCCATACCTTTCACGCCATAGTCACGAGTTCAAATCTCACCACCGGACATGTTACGAAAATACCCAAGTGGTATTTGAGTGACTAATACGGGAGATGAACAAGCCCATGGCTGAAAATATCGATAATCAAGGAACTAAAAAACAAGAACGGGTAAAAATGGCGAAAGCGTTGCTGAAGCGGGCCGCAGAAGGGAGGTTGGAGAATATCGTGTTTACCGACGAGAAAATCTTCACCGTACAGCAGTTCGTGAATAAGCAGAACGACAGACTTTGGTTACCAGAAAGATCACGAACCCATGACGACATGCTGACGGCCACCAGGCGACAGAAACCAGCTTTGGTGATGGTTAGAGCCAGAACTCCACTTGTTTTGTTCCTGAACAAATGAAGTTCAACCAAAATACAAATCGGTAACTTCTTTTAAAGGACGTCGTCGAACCGTGGGCTCGTCGTCATTTTGGTTCCAGGGTTTCCGTTTTCCAACAGGACTCAGCGTTGGCTCACATAGCTAAGAAACTCTGGATTGCGAAACACTTTTCAGGGATCATTTCGAAGCACTAAGTGGCCGTGTAGTTCACCGGACATAAACCCTATGGACAACGCTGTCTGGAGTATGTTGGAAGCCAAAGTATGCTCTAAAAATATGAGGAACTCCTGAAGCGGCATCTGGCGGCAACCTGGGATAAAATACCTGCAAAAAATACCGGCAACCTGGGATAAAATACCACAAGAGCGCCTGCGGACCTCGTAAGACGTATTCCTTGATCGTCCGCGGTGAATGGTTAAACTGAAGGTTAAGTTGAATCCATTTCAAAACTTAAAGGGTCTGAAGCGTCTTGTGGCAGCAATTTAAGAAGACTTCATTTCTACGCAGCATGTTAAGAAACCATTTTTAAACTATAATCAGTTGTTAAAAAAACGTCGTTTTAAGACGTCAGCTTAGAAGAGTAAACAAAAATCTTTTTAAACCGCTCATATGTTGAGTTACACTTATTGATCATGGAGTTATATGGTGACATCCTCTAGAGATCTTCAATCGAATAACACTACATTATTTTGTAAAAACTTTTGAGAAAATAGAAAACAACATGTTGAAATTATAATCATGAATAAGGTCTGCATCCACATTAATCCGGACACCTTCAAATCATTGTAACTTTTGAAACATTGCACGTAGGAATGAAAAATTTCACTGTGGTATAGCTGAGAGTTTATGATGAAAAAGACTATGATTGATGTTTACATTTCATGTTTAGTATTCAAGATGGCGACGAAAGAAAAACAAGTGCGCGAGCGAATTTTTGTACGGGTGTACGGCAAATCCTAACTTGTCAATACGGGACCTTACAAAAACATAGAGTTTTCCTAAATCTACTGTTCACGATGTGCTCAAATCATTTTTGGAACGTTTGACGGTGGAGAGGAAACCGAGAAGTGACCAAAACATTGGACGCGCTGATCCTTTCTTGGACCGACAGGTGAAAAGGATAGTAAAGAGTAAATCTCTTCGTCACTACAGGCACAATCAACAAGGAGATCTATCAGAAAGAGTGTCTGCAGAAGCGATTGCTACCCTTCATCAAAAGTCACAAAGAAAAACCTTTGTTCTGGCCCGATTTGGCATCATGCAACTTTGCTAAAAATGTGATGGAGTGGTACCAAGCAAATCAAGTGAACATTGTACCAAAAACCTCATACCCGCCAAATTGCCCAGAGCTACGACCAGTCGAGAGATATTGGGCTCTGATGAAGCGGAAGCTTTCTGAAAAGAAGCAAGGAATCAAAGACATCAAACACTTCCAGCAAATTTGGACAAAGACGGCTTCTACGATTTCTGAAGAGTCTGTACAAACCCTAATGGACGGAGTTAAGCACAAAGTTCGAAAATGATATGCAAATACCGAATAACTATGTTTTGTCTTAACGAATTGTTAAAACAGTTCCCATGAATCTGAAATAAACAACTACGACGGAAACAAAATGCGAAATTTATGTGTTATTCATGTTTTGAAGTGTCCGAATTATTGCGGATACAGACCTTAGATCCCATATCCATTTGAATCTTTACGTGGGCAAAAAGGTCAAAAAGAGGTCATTTTGTTTGTTGGGTGGATGAGATTTAATGTAAATATTAATAAACAAACCATCGCGATGTTTGTTTCGTCGGAAGCCAGCTGTTCTGTCGAAAACAAAGGCAATAATCTGACAGATTGACTGGCTACTGTAGTTTCAGCAATTCGGACCTTCTTAGCATCTGCGAGTTGAGGATTTTGCCTGGGATGTGGTGGGATTTGATTATGTTTGATTTCTATAAAATATCATACCAATCCCAAAGACAAGGGATTTCTGTTTAAGCACCTTAGTCACCTGCAAGAGTGTCTACCGCCACATTAGAATTGACGCCAAAGGGATCCTCTTACTACGAGTTCAGATCGACGATGATGAAATCGAGGTGGTAGAAGAATTCATGCATCTGGGCTCATTGGTGACCGCCGATAACGACACCAGCAGAGAGATACAAAGGCGCATTATGGCTGGAAATCGTGCCAACTTTGGACTTCGAAGGACGCTAAGATCAAACAAAGTTCGCCAAATTACAAAGTTTTCCATTTACAAGACATTAATTAGATCGTTAGTCCTTTTCGGCCACGAAACATGGACATTGCTAGTGGACGACCAACGCGCCTTTGGTGTCTTTGAACGGAAGGTGCTGCGTACGTTCTACGGAGGAGGGCAGATGAAAGACGGAACGTGGAGGAGGCGAATGAACCACGAATGGGGGAACCTTTCATCGTACACGTCGCTAAAATCGGTCGACTACGATGGTCTGGGCATGTCGTAAGAATGTCGAACAACAACCCTGTTAAAATAGTTTTCAAAAATGAACCGACGGGAACAAGGAAAAGTGGCGCGCAACGAGCAGGGTGGATCAATCAAGTAGAAGGCGAGGTACAGGAGACAACTTTTGTGTACATTAAGGTAAGGTAAGGGATCCTTATTACGACATACAAGTCACTGCTTCGGAAAATGTACATAGACTGCACTTCACGCTCGGCACTGACGATCTTGCTATTCTGCTCCTCGAGTAAGGAATGGTGAAACCTTCCTGAAACGACGAGTGGGGTAACAGTGCGGTTGCCCCCACTTCGGTAAATCCCTGGCAGGTATCGTTACCTTAGTTGATGAGTAGAAGGCTCTGATATAACCTTCCTGACCTGAACTGATCCGGCTCTGAATCTACTCTGGCATTTTTATCACTGTCAATGATAACTAAGAGATCATTATGGCATTTCGATAGGTTTTTATCCACAACGAGTGGAGATAGCGACCTGGAGGTGGGACCCAATAGTAACGTTCCATTACCATCCGAGATCCATCGTGCTCGACGGCCATATTGGCAATGAAGCAACAATGCAACGGTACACTTTTATAATCGATTGAGATATAAAGAATGTACGATAATCGAGACACATTTTTTAAGGCCTCCATCCGTAGTCTGCTTTTGGAAGCAACAATGATTTCCGGTAAAAGAGATCGCATACCAAGTCTAATTTACCCAAATGAGGCTCCCACAGGACGAATCCATTTAAAACTTCTCGAAAAAACGAGATTGAGTTAGCTCGACTACTACCGAAATATAACGGTTAATAGACTCTATCGTAATGCAGCAGACTCTTCCACAGCAACAAAATACTTCTTCAAAAGCTCACAAGTAGAGAACACACAAAACGGCGCTACACAACAACGTCAATCTCTCAACTTTGGTAGTTTCACTCAAATTCCACCAGAGACGCGAGTGCAGCAAAGACGACGCAACATAACATCAAATTCAGATCACGGTCACGCATATTATTTTACGACAACCTCGAAGCAACATTCCAACAGAATTTTCCTTGTATTCTAATCAGTACGATTTAAGGACCATAATTATAATAATAATTTGAATTACAAAAGTGATATGATACCGAAACCCTCTGATTATGGAAGGTGTCTTCAACCGAACTTAGCGGAAATTTACTCGCGATCTTTTTTTAAATAGATCGGCAACATGAGAGATTATCCTACATTAATAATCCTCATAACCAGAACTCTCCCTTATTTCACCACTTCTCCGAAAATTTCTTGGACTCAACCAAGCGAGAAATTGTTCAGTGTTGAGTGGCGTTATTCACGAGGAATAATCTGTTTTTACTTAAATCGGACAGTGTGGCTATTGGCATAATTTCTGTCGAACATAAATAAGATCTACTTCGTTACTTTAACTTCAATTGCAACCTTCCCGTAAAACGAAGTCTTCGTCGAAAATTGCCACCCACCCAACTATTTGGGAAATTTCTGTGATTTTACCAACTGGCATTTGGTTTTCATTTAAAAAGTTTCCTTTGTGCCGTTTTTGGAGAAGCGTTTCTGTAATAAATTCCAATTGATGGATAGCTGTCTTCAGCCAGCAACTATCTACCTTCATAGCTGTCGAAAAATGTAACAAACAGCTTCCTCCATTCCCACCGTTGGTTGTTGGTAGGAACGTACATTGCCTTTTAGTGGCACATTTCCAAAAAGCTTCGAGCGCTACAAGGAAAATTCTCCGAGAGAAAACTTCATTGGAAAGAAATTCATCATCACTGGAGCCCCACCGTTCTCCCCATCATCACCGCCCCCCCTTTGAATTGAGCTAGGAAGCTAGTGTACCCAGAATTCGGTCACTGCTGGGCTCTGCAGCTACTTTGATTTGATGGCTTCAACGCTACGCTACAGGGCTAGTCAATTTTCCGAAATTATTTTTCCACGAAACTTTCATCTCGGCTTACATTGGTTGCTCGACTGTGTATTCATTTCGTTTGTTTTTGTGATTGAATGGGGAAGGAAAGTTGAAAGAGCTTGTTTTTGTGCCTCATGATGAGGGAGAAATGGTCAATACCGTGAATTTCTATTGAATTTGCAAAATTCAAAAACCTACTAGAAATTTGAGTTTCAGTTGCGCTGGGAAATGAGCAGATGGGCTAATTTCAGTTTCGCTGGTAAATAAACAGGTTGGTCTATTGAAATAGTAACTTATGCAAAAAAATGCCAAATGAATATGTTTTTACGAGGAGTCGTACCAACAATTAATATACAACAAGCGATTTGAATTTGATTCACTGTTGTAGAACCCCTAGGTCCGAAGTACACCTTGCAATAATTCTTGCACCTTTCGGTACCTTTCAGTACTTGTATCTTTGTTGTTGTTCGAATTGCGATGTTGTTTTGACAGAATATTTGAGGGTGTGTTGGTGTGAGTACCGTTATTAGGGGCGAATCATTTAGCTTGGGTCCGAGCATGAGACCGGTGTGCCAGTACTTTTTGAGCCAAAAAATGTATTCATTTTCTTCATGACTATCCACCCGCTGGTCGTACAGTTGTTCAGTCCAAGGAGTGCTGAAATAAATAACTTTAGATACATTCTCTCGATACATTTACTCCTTTAAATCTGAACTTTGCTGAAGTTTATGGACGTCCACGTTTACTGGTAAAAGTTTTGATCTGAGTAAAGAGTGTACCAGAAAGCATAAGCACGATTTCCACACGAATCTGCACAAAAGCGGATGACGTAAAACAGCCGATTTTTACTGTGTGTCTTTGTTAACATTCTGAAGAACAAGTTTGTGTGTCTGAATCGGGTTCAAAATCATCAAAATGCGAGGTATTCCTCCTGAAAAGCGTAAACAGGTTGTGCACAAATGGTGCTCTATTCCCAATATTTCACAAAAGCCTGTCCACGTTAAATTTCCATCGTCAAAATCGATTGTTTATTTCACTATAATAGTTATATCTACATTAGAAACAGTTGATTAAGATGTTAATCTTTCATTCTGTAAAATTCTCGAACTGTCTGTGGTATACCCGCCATTAGGTTCCGTACTCTTTAAATCATCGGAACTATTTGCTTTCATCTAAGTTTCGAAAAGTTTCCGCTTAATTAGAGCCCAGTACTTCTCTGTTGGACGAAGTTCTGGACAGTTTGGTGGATTGGCTGTTTTTGGCACGTATTTGACCTCTTTTACCGTATACCATTCCAGGACGGATTTCGCATAATAACAAGAGGCCTAATTAGGCCAAAACAGAGCTCAAGAGTCGTGGCTTCTAATAAGCGGTAGCAACCGCTTTTGCGCAAATTCCTTCTCGTACACATTCTTATTGATAGTGCCGGTAGAGACGAACTTTCAGATTTTCGACCACAGCTACTTATGGCCTGCCAAATCAAATACTTCCGGAAATGCTCTGCAACAGCGTACCTTTGCATTGCGGTGTAAAAAATCAGATCCGGGAGCTGTTTAAAGTCTTCGAGTATGTATGTTTCGTTGTCCATTTTTTTCATTTTTTTTTATTTTCCGTCGGCCTATTTCCTTACATGGTGACAATTACCGAGTCCAGGAAAACGACTCCACCACCTGGACCCTACCTATCGAACAATATGAGCCGGGACCAACGGCTTTTCTTCCCATCCGAAGGAAGAAGTGACCAGATTTTTCAACCTCAGAAACACCACCGACGTCGACTGGGATTGAACCCAGACCCCCTTTGGTATCAAGTAGCAGCCACGCTTGCCACTACATCACTGACGCCGACCGTTGTCCATTATGATAGAAGAAAATGTTTGCAAAAAATTGGTGTAGAGCTCCTTATCACGACATTTTGCAGTGAAATTTTGCTTGTCGTCACGGTTGGGCACCATTTTCACTTTGTACGCCTCCAGTTCTTGCCACTGTTTCATTTTTTGTACGTATGATTTTAACTTCCCAACTTTGCGAGCCATATTTTGCGCAGAAAGATTGGCATTTTTCTCAACAATAACTGCCACCTTCTTGTCTATTTGCGGGAAGCATACTTTTCGATTTGTTCCACTTCCAACTTTCCAATCCACAGTCAAGCGCTGGTCAAATGATTTCTAAATACGAAAGGTGGTGTTTTTCGGTAGTTTTAGCTTTTGGCAAGATCGCGTACCGACAAATTCGGATTTTGCTGCCGTTCGTACAATATGCGTTTGCGCACTTTCACTTGATTCGACGCCATTTTACTATGTAACAAGAATGTAAACATGTTGTACCACAAAATAAGATGGAGAGTTTCAGCTGTCATATAAGTGAAACGTGTCAGTAATCCGTGATATAATTCAAAATTTACACTGAAAGAAAAGTGTCCGAAATTTAACGTGGACAGGCTTTAGGTCGAATGTGTGAGTATGGGAGCGGCTTGCAATTCCATCCGAAAGTTTGGTAAGGATTGTAGCTATGCGGACGCCCCAAAATGTGATGAAAAACCTGGTTCAACGAACCATGATTGTTTTTTCGAATAAAAAGTCAGTTCCGTTCGAGATATTACGAACACGCTAAGTGCTTCTAAAAGTAACCTCCAACGTTCTATGGCAAGAAGCAATCCTACAAACCTTCAAGAAGCAGCAGAAGATTGCATATAGGAGTGAACAGCAGACCGCAACCGTTAAACAGCGGCTAGAATGGTACATCTCCTATAAAATTCAATGCGTGCCGAAACTTATGAATTCTTCGAATTGTCCCCAACCCCGACCAATCGAGACATTTGAGGTTCTTGAATAACCGTCGTGGGATAATTAACAATAATGATGAAGTAATTTCCCATTACTTTCAAATTATTAGTCCAATCGTATGAAAGTTGAGGAAAAGGTTGTTGGAATATCCATGTTTATTGAAACAAACAATGTTTTCGTGATGGAACATCTCGAATGACTTATGAAAAGGGCGTGTCTCTTAAGTTTTTAGCCACTCGAGAAATTTATTTCAAAATATCACGTAAACGATGACTTTTGAGGAGATCATTATTATGAACCATATTTTGGTTTATAAAAGTACTTTCAATAACCATAAATTAATTTTATAAAATTCTACCAAAAGTTGCTACTAGGAAACTTTTTTAACATTTTTTTGTACATGCAGTTCTTACCGCTTAAACAATGGTTTTTGTCTGAATTTTACCATCAAAATTCTTAAAAAATTAAAAAAGCGTAATTTTTGGAATTTAAATCTTAAATTTTAACTATGATTTTAACATGATGTCAAAATACGTATTCTGTTATACTGAATATCTTTGCGAAATTTCATTCAAATCCGCTCGTTTAAAATTTCGCGATTTTATGGCCCTTTTTGCCTGGAACTGCTCTTATAATAAACGATAGTAAGATTTTTTTTATATATTAATGAGGGAGAACATTACTTAGAAATGATTCATGAAACCAAAAATTTCTTTAAAAAATGGTTTTTATCATGAATTTTAATCGTGCTTATACTTTTTGGAACACCTTATGGATTATCCAGAATGACTTCCAACATTGCATTGAAAACCTCAGACATGGAAGTTGGAAGCGATCGTTTCCCATGGGGAATCGGATCTCCGGAATACCCTCAAATGTTATAAAAGTGAAAAAGATTCATCGTTATTTCATCCAATAAATTCGTTTCGCAACATCATGAATTTTGACACGTCGCAAGCTAGGTTTCTGAAGAAAATAATAAGTTACCCATTCATCCGAAAAAAATCTACCCACTATGATGATGTTGTTTGGGAAGAAAATAATTTCCTCATCACCATGAGGCTCTAGGAGTAGCCAGCACTTTTTTTTTTGCTAGAACAAAGTTGTTAAGAGAAAGTATTGATAGTTTCTTTAGCGCACGGCAGGCTGTGAAAATTGAATAGAAGTAGTTTTTGAAATTGAGCGGAGGGCATTGTGAGGTAGTATTTTCTACCCCACTACATTGAGGCTTAAAAGCTGAAGATTGAGGACTTCTTTGAGGAATAATGCTAAAGATCGGTTCGGAAACAAAAAGATATGATTTTCTTCATCATTTTCAAAATGCCTTAAAGGTACGATAAAAATGGATTAGGGTTAAAGAAGTGAATCTTTTTTTTTTTACACTTGTGGTAGCTTTGCCATGGTTTTGGAAATCTTGAATGTCATCATATGCACACATGGATCAAAATTTAAAGTTTGAAATATTTCTAAAAAAAAATCAATTGAGAACTTCCTGTATAGTAATGGTACCGTTCACACTATAAGAGTTTTGTTGCTATTTTATCAGTGTTTCGTAGAGTAACTAAATTAAATATATGTACTTGAAAATACTTCGATTTTAGATGTAAGCACTGAAATGGACTTTAAAATTGATATTTGTACTCGGCAGTGGGCGCAGAGGTAAGTAGGCTTCTTGAAGACGAAGCAACCCGGCGCAACTGTTTGTGTCAACAGTAGGCAATCACCGTAGGCTTCCCTAGCTACCCCTTAGTTACCAAGTTTCAAGCTCTGCCTACCTTTACTTATAAAAGGTTATGACGAACACTGCCTGCGGAATTCCGCAATTCAAGGGCGGACCAGATTTTCAACATTGGAGCTTCTGGGTGAAAATACACCTGAATTCGGTCGGCATTTTGAAGAATCCGACGGAAAATGCCCCAGAAGTCGTGGCGGAGATGGTCAAGTTAGAAGAAGCAGACCGGAAGGCGAAGGCGTTATTAGTAAGTTTCCTGGCCAACGTAAGTTTGGAGGTCATCCGGGAGAAGTCGACGGCCAAGGAAATGTGAGCAGCTCTCAAAGCGACGTTCGCAATCAAATCGATCGGATCGCAACACCTGGTCCGGAAGCAGCTCAATCGACTGAACGAAGGCAATCCGATGAGACCACATCTACTGGCGTCGACGATTTGGTCCGGCAGATGAAGACCAACGTGTTGGTGCCAAGGTTGACGATGCTGACCTGATGGTACTGCTGTTCCAGATCCTGCCAGATTCGTATAACCCTCTGGTAACAGCCCTAGAAAACGTTCCGGAGCAAGACCTGAAGGTAGAAGTCGTGAAGCAGCGGCTATTAGCTGAAAATTTGAAACGTCGAAAGCGAAATGGAGGAGTTGGTGAGGCCAAAGGGGGTGCGTTTTCCGGCAACAAAACGAAGAAACCCTTCAAGTTCCACCTCAAGAAGGACTGTCGGCATAAGGCCAAGAAGAAACTTTCTGCCGAGCAGTAAGCCAGCGCCAGCCAGTAGCAACCCAGCGCAACCGTCTGTATCAACAGTAGGCAATCGCCGTAGGCTTCCCTAGCTACTCCTTGGCTACTTAGATTGTTATTTTTCCAAACGATCAGTCTTAAACTGTTCTTCAAATAAACAAGACCTATTATTTGAAGCTCTGCCTTCCCCCATAAAAGTTCTCAAAGTAACACGAAACAGTCAAATCTTTCTCTTCGTTCCAGCTCCTGATTGCAAAAGTTCTTTAAAAAGTTAAGGGTCGGGAATATACACATTTTTCCTAAACAGAAGACAGATGAAAATCTTAATAATTGACGCTCCACTATGCCAAAACGGTTCATAAGGTTCATTAAAGTCTTAAAAATTGTTTTGCAGTTTAAAACTTCTCTACCTTATTTTTAAAAAGCTTATCAGGACTCGATTTATAATCATACAAGAGCTATTAGGCAGTTATTTCCAAATTTTCATCAATCTTATTAGAAGTCCTTCTCAGTCCCATTTAATTGATACGTTGATTTGCCAACTTTTCCCTTCAAAGCATATTTTACTCCCTCCTACGTACTTATGCTGGTCCAACGTCCTAAAAGGACCACACCTGCGTCACGATATTTTACGTTGCCTGGGTCTATGCCGATTGTTCCGATCCGTATTTGCATCGTGTGCTTCCGTTACAATTATTTTTTGCGTCTGGCTTGTAGGGCCTGTACCAACCTCCTGTCTCGCCGGAGGACCATCTTGCACAACTCTGTTTAGAGTACCACGCTGGCACGAGAACGATGATCGGCCGCCCCTTATATGGAGAACAGACGCCGTTTTGAGCCGCCCCTAACATGGAGAACAGACGCTCAGGTTAGTGAAGGCCTGAAACTTTTACCCTTATAGCGGGATGCCTCGCTTTGACAGCGCTGTTTTCGGATATTTGTGGGATTTTGGAAGAAACTCGACAGGGTCCAGCCACTGTTAAGTCCCCCCACATCCTTAGCATCCCCCGGTGCCTGTCTGGTGATGCTTATTTAATTCGCATCTAACCTCCATATCTTTAGGCGGTTCATGATCCGCAACCACGCACCATCGAATTGCAACCTCTTATATTTTTTAATATTCCTTGACCATGTTCATAGGTGTATATGAACAATTAACAATTTTCTTGTTCTTCTTCAGCATTTCATGCTTATTGCTTTCACAATTTGCTTAAAGCTTGCTCAACTTGGTGTTCAAGATGCACTTCCACAGTTATTAATTGAGAGCTTTTGATGCCATGTACAATTTTTGCATTAGTATGATTGTGCGGCAAGTACAATACCCTATGAACAGGGAGTCGAGAAATTTTGATTTACGAAAACTCCTAGATAATACCGGGAATCAAACCTAGCCACCTCCAGCATGATGTTGCTTTGTAGCTTTGCCTTTACCAACAGAGCTAAGGGAGGATTCTTAACAATTGTCATGTCTACATATTCCCTAATCAATAATGTCCATCATTAATTGTCAGTTTCATCCATCGAAAGGTGTTCGGACATCTCTAGTAAAGGGTGATACGGTCAAAATTTGGTCAAGGGAAAACGCGTGTAAATCGGTGAAATCGTTTATTTAAAAAATCAAATTAAATTTCTTTTTCAAGTTCAATTAGTATAAAATTCAGGAAAAATATTCAGTTAGGCTTCCGCTTTTCCAAATCCGAATTGCCGGGCCTTACGCTTGACCCCTGCCATCAGATTTTGTACAGCCACCTTGTCCACCTTCTTCGCCGCAGAAAGCCAGTTTGCCTTGAGCTGCTGCTCGTCCTTAGCAGTTTTTTTTTTTGTCTTCTTTAGGTTCCGCTTGACAATAGCCCAGTATTTCTCAATTGGGCGGAGCTCTGGCGTGTTGGGAGGGTTCTTGTCCTTGGGAACCACCTGCACGTTGTTGGCGGCGTACCACTCCATGGCCTTTTTACCGTAATGGCAAGATGCCAAATCCGGCCAAAACAGTACGGAACATCCGTGTTTCTTCAGGAAAGGCAGCAGACGTTTATTCAAACACTCTTTCACGTAAATTTCTTGGTTGTCAGTCCCGGAAGCTATGAAAATGCTGCTTTTCAAGCCACAGGTACAGATGGCTTGCCAAACCAGATATTTCTTTGCGAACTTTGACAGTTTCGTGTGCTTGAAAATATCTGCTACCTTTCCCTTCCTTTTGCCGTATAAAACTCCTGTCCCGGAAGCTGCTTGTAGTCGGCTTTGACGTAGGTTTCGTCGTCCATTACCAAGCAGTCAAACTTCGTCAGCATCGTCGTGTACAGCCTCCGGGATCGCGCTTTGGCCGTCGTATTTTGTTTATCATCGCTATTTGGAGTCACTACCTTCTTGTAAGTCGATAGTCCGGCTCGTTTTTTGGCTCGATGCACGGTTGTAGACGATACACCCAGCTTATTTGCGGCATCTCGGAGAGATAGGTTAGGGTTTCGCTTGAAACTACCGGCAACTCTCTTTGTCGTCTCAGCGGCTTCCGGTTTTCGATTTCTCCCGATCCAGACTTCCTAGCTGTCGACAAACGTTCCCCAAACACTTTAATTACATTTGTAACGGTTGATTTGGCAACTTTTAGCGATTTTGCCAACTTTGCGTGCGAGTAGCTCGGATTTTCGCGATGCGCTAGCAAAATTTTGATACGCTGCTCTTCTTGTGCTTGAACGGCATTTTGACATCTGAAGAGTGAATTCCAAAATCAAAAATAAGAGCAACATTCTACACACACACACCTTCAAAATGAGGGGTGTTCAGGTTTTTTAAATGCATAATTGAAAGAAATACGTCAAGTTGATATTGACCAAATTTTGACCGTATCGCCCTTTAAATACAATGTGGCACGATCTCAGCAACTAAAACACTAGTATTTATTTTTCCTGCTTCATCGTTGCTTTGGCACCACTAAAACAAGCAGATCTCGTTTATTACCTTTTCATAAATCATCCCTCCATGATCCACTTGTACGTATACCATCCTGATTTACGAAGAAAAAAAACATGATACAATAATTTTTACTATTTCCCATGGGCCTCCTATTTCATCCAAGGGTACGAGGTACTAAGCACACATATTCGACATCACAAAAGCATTCCCCTTGCAAATCGCCCACCAACTGTTCGTTAAACTCAACTCCACAAGCCACGAGAAAAAAATAGGTTGAATGGAAATGGCTTTTTTTCAATTTCCCACTCCAAACATCCTGGTGGCTGCTGATTTCCACCAGCACTTTGTTACAATGACGAGAAAAAATGAAGCCCGTTAACAAGCGGGAGGAAAAATTGGGAGCAACTTTTCATCTATACGTCTACGTCCTCGTACTTCCCACGTCCTTGCCGACATGAACATGTAGTGAAATGTTGACCTAGATTTTATTGTCGACAGCACATCAAAGTGCCAGGCTTCCCCGTGCGAAAAACAGCCATATCAATTGCCTTTGATTGATGTGACAGTTTGGTTATCGAAAACCTATTTAAAAGTTACCCATCAACAACACCGAACTGAATCGACAGAATGGGAGCTGTCGGCAGGCTGTCACTGAGCTGTAGTGGGCATTTCAAACTGATTTGCATTCGTTCACACTACTGATTGCGGTTTCAATCAGAGCACGTATTGAAATCGTTTCCTGGCATGATTGTTTCAAACAAGCAGCACTTCACAATTCCAACAATTTAAAAAGGCTCATTTTGCTCTCCACAAACGGAATTCCCAGCATGACACATTATTCACAGACACAGGCATTTCTTTGGACACAACTCAATTCAGAGAGTGGTCTGAAAGCTCCGACGAAGGCCGATCCCAAGACGTAGAGCATCTCTTTCATCAAGCAACACATTTTCACCCAAGCAAAGAAGAGATTCTCAAGATGAAAGCATCCCAAAGTTTAAAATAAATCTACAGCCATTTTCACCTCTTCGCAATCTGGGGTGGCCAACAGATACCCTCGAAACTGTTCGACATAAATCTGCTTCCTATAATACACCTTTGAATCACAGCTTCTTGGGTAGAAGCAGACCGTTTTATGCAGCCTAAACACACTGAGCAAGAAAATCCTAGGCCCCCGATGCTCGTCTACTGTTTTTCGGATTCACAGACGGTACGACACCGGAAAACTTTTCCATTTTGCCTACATAGGTATTGGGAGGGAGTCGAGTGCCTTCGAAATCCGATTTGGCAAGTTGTTATTCAAAGGTAGGCCAGCCAAACGCTCTCCGGCTGAAAGGTACCAACACCAACAACGACGCCCG
This sequence comes from Aedes japonicus, assembly GCA_034211315.2. Lineage (NCBI taxonomy): Eukaryota > Metazoa > Arthropoda > Insecta > Diptera > Culicidae > Aedes > Aedes japonicus. The sequence continues at coordinate 2,381 of JASCZW010016425.1, read as the reverse complement.
CATTGGGAATGAACGGTATCTCGGCTAATGTTATTTATATTTTCGGATCATGGATGGGATGTATTTACCAACGTCCTCTGTGCACTGGAGTAAGAGTTTCCTGTTTGTACTGTAGGTACTGGTACTACTGGAGCCATGAATGTTTCAAATATTTATGTTTCAATTTCTTCGGTCGTAAATCCTTTTGTCGAAGACGTTGCTCAACTGCCGAATGGTGAAAATTGGCATTTTCGTTGTGGGAGTGCATTTCGGTATCCAGGAGCATTGAGGGTAGAATTATCGGGGCTCATAGGTAATCGCGAGCATTCATGTTAGTTCGATTGGAAGATTGATCGCAGTTGGCTAAGAGGTTTGTAAACAGAGATTTACCTCAACTGTACTGTGAACATAATTAAACGTTGAAAATTCATTGACACACGTGATCTACCGCCAAGTCACAATTTTCCTGTTATTCCGTAGAACAATAAATTGTTTCTTTGAATGTTTTCATGATTTATTCAAATTTAAGTGCTTGTCATGTTGTCATCAAATTCACATGATATTGTTCCTCCCTTTAAAAATCCATGGTAAAGCTATGTCCATTTAGAATCCAGAATAGTGATAATCATCTATATCTCGGTAACGGATTGACGTACAAAATAAGTTTAATACATTAAAACAAAGGTGATTCACTGTACTTTTAGGAAAAAATATCAATACAAATCATTTCTCTTCGTTTCTAATGAAAATTTGCACTTTCTTCTTATTCCTTCCCCTTCCATCAAACGCTGCACTCCTCCGGAGTCAACTTCCTTGACACGTTTGTTCTACATTTTGGTCATTCGAATCGCGAACCGAGTCGTTTTTCCACCTTTCTTAAGCTTCCGCTTCATTATTGCCCAAAATCTCTCGATAGGCCGGAGCTGCGACTGACGAATAAGAGGATGGACGCAAAGCTGTAGCAAGGAAGAATGCCTCGAAAACCACGTACTATCTTTCATTAAAGCGCACAAAGCGTCCCGTGAAGCTTTGGCCAGATTTGTCGAGTTGCCACTACAGTCGGGAAGTCATCCAGTGGTATGCCGCGATAAGAACGTAGATTTCATCGATAAAAACATAAATACAGCCTTGGCTTCAATAACAGTTAGGCACTTCGAGGCATTGATTTAACAAGCTTAGCAGTTGTTTCTGGTGTGATTTTTGTCCCATTCAGTTGCAATTACTTGTCTTTATTGCTGAATGCTTGTTGGATGTTGTTCTTGAACCTTAATTTTCAGAATGAACCACAGAAGATTTTCCGTTCGTTGAAAATTTGCGATAGAAGTTTTGACGATGCTTTGGGTCCCCATCTTGCTGGAATGTGTAGCTTCAGCCCATTTTCAGTTTCTCGGACGCTGCTGGAAGCTTTCGCTTCAATTATTCCGTCAATGAATTCAAGCTCTCGACACCAGACGATGCTATTGAGCACCAAAACATGACCCCACCATGCGCAGAGCGCTGAAAGATACAATCGCTGAGTTGTTTGACATGGTGTGCGTGTTGGCAAAACTTTACTCCACCATGTTTGACAGTCGGTCGTAAACCGTACTTTTTCAAGTTTGCACCAGTTTCTTCCCCATTTTCTTGTGGTACCAAGGACGCGACAGCCTTATTTTTGATCTCATCCGCCATATGATCTTCTTCCAGTCATCGAACAATGTCCGCGAAATGTGTGCTATTGTGCCCGCCTCAACCGTTTTTAAATGTTTTTCGCGGAAGAACCACGGCATCTTAAAGTGCCACTCTGCCCTTAAGCCCATGTTCATGAAGCCGATTTCGCTTCACTACTTGAGAGTGTCACATGGTGTTGACTCATTTGGATTTGTTTTGCGACTTTGAGCTGATACAGCACTCGTTTCTGTAACTTGCGTTTACGATAGCCCTGTTAACCCAGGAATTGTCTAACGATACCTGGACGTCCCTGGTCGTCACCGCTGGCAAGATGGAACTGCATTTTATTATTTAGAATATTTGTGCTTGTGCAAACTCGAATAATATAACGGTGTAGCTGTACATGACATTAGCTTTAACCGGACTTGATTTTTCAAGCGTGTTATACCAATGCACTATATCGCGCAATGCTATGTATTTGCGATATTTATCGTCAAAAAACGATGCCGTAAACCTTAATATGATAACTCTCATCGAGTGAATGAAACTTTTGCTTATTTTTTTCTGTATTATCATTGATGCTACCATTATTTTCCAAGAAAATCTCTCGAAAATTATGGCAATAATATTACAAAATATAATAATCATAAATTAAACTAAAGAGCTGTTCAAATACTTCAGCTAGCCATGCGCTTGAAAAAACATGTTAATGACCGAAAAGCGTAAAGATGTAGGAAAACCCGTACATAACT
>JASCZW010016424.1:0-18740 GCA_034211315.2 Aedes japonicus | reverse complement strand
CTTGGCTCAGTCAGTCAGCTTGCGCCCCTAATAATGAACGCGCATGAACACACTCTCAAATATTCTGTCGAAATAACACAGCAAATCAAAACAAAGGCGCAATTATGTACAGCAAGGTGCTGACTTCAAGGTGTATCTCGGACCAAGGGGTTCTACAACAGTGAACCAATTTCAAATCGCTAGTTGCATATTGATTGTTGACAGAAGGGAAGAGCAACTAGGTTAAAACAAAAATGTTTATTAAGGGGGAGTATACAGTTAGAACGAGAAAAAAACTCATTTTTGAAAAAAAAAATTAAGGGGAAGTTTTAACTCAAATCAATCGAAACTTTCTTACAATTATAAGTGTATCCATGTAGCGTCCAAACATATTTTTTCAATTTTTTTTCAGCCAAATGGCGGCCGTTAGAGCAACAGAGTTAGTCTATGGTTAGAGTGTGTTGAAAAATTGGTTGTATTTTGCTTGTGCCGGCTCTCCTGGTCGCAGTTTTGATCTGAAACCTGCAAACACAAAAAATAACATTAATTACATTTACAGTTAGTAGATAATTTAAAAAAAAATTGTAAAAACGCAAAATTTGCACTTTTGGCGTAACTTTTTTGAAAAAATCCATTTTTTCCGCCATTTTATCACATTTTTCCATATTTAATAATAAAATATTAAAAGAATTTTTAATTCATTTAGAAGGTAATACCATAGACTAACTCTGTTGGTAATACTATAATAAAGAAATCCTATTAGTTTCAGCTTAAACAAATAATTAGTTATTGAGTTATCTCCGGCACAAACTCCAAAAGTGCTCTTTTGAGAAAAATGCGTTGAAAATAGGTCTTCTCGGTCAAGCGTCTCTTCAAACCTGTTGCGCTCGAAAAAGGCGTCTTCGAAAAACGATGAAAAGAAACACTTGGAGTTCGAATTTAAAAAAAAAAAAAGGGTTTCAGGAGCGTATTCTACGAAAAATTTACTAACTTTTTATGCAAAAAAATAAACTGAATTTTTTGGTCATTCTAACTGTATATCCCATCTTAATTCGATTCGTTGACAAATTAACAACCTTTTTTCGTTTCTGTTCTCGCCTTAGTTGCCAAACAAAAAAGGTTGTTTTTGTAAGCAACATACTTTTCGAACGAAAACGAGAATATGGCTGAAAGAGAAAACGAAAAGTTTATCACTGAATTGGCCGTTAGTTCGAATACCGCTGGCATATCACTAGAACCTATTTAATGAGCGATGAAAATTCGGTAACAGACCAGAAACAGACAGAGAATTTTAATATCACATAACAAAATATTTATTCAAAAAATATAACTCTCTACCACTCGCTTAATTTTGATAATCTCAATGTCTATCATATAACTATAAAGAAAAAGCTCCAACGCTTAAATTTGTTCCTAGATCATTACACCTCGCCGCTCTAGCCAAACCAGTGCGCTGCCATGCAATCCCTCGTCCAGGCAGTCTGACAGACCCAGCACCATTCGTAGCCACATCCGGAGCGAGTACAAACCATGTGCATACATCCTCCGTCCCGTTCCGTCGCCGTTCGGCACTGGGGACACGGTTTGGTAGTAACTTTGATTGCAATTTTGGAAGCTTCATCCCATCGCGCTTCGGACGCTCGCAGTGGATCGATGATATAATTCAAAGCGGTACCCGAATTTGGTTGGGGCGTTTCTAAACATGCTCCTATGTGGTAGCCCTGCAAGCAATCGCGACAAAAGACAAACTGAAATGGATCAAATTAGTACAATTCGAAACTGCTCATAATTGTGTTTAAGGACGTACACCACAGCCACCTTGACATTGCACTCGTTTGCATTCCGCGTCAACGATGAGACCCATTCCACAGCCAGGTTGAGGGCATAGCACTCCTCCATTCTTAAGAACATATTCCTCAGTAGCAAAGCGTTGATAACGCTCATACTGTTCTTTCGACAGTAACTTAAAGTGGTGTACATCTTCGATGTAAGAATTGGCACAACCTACAGGACACTGTAGCGTATATCCACCGTTGGGGTGTTCCAGAAATTGACGTTCCAGCAATCGAGATATACAGTACTGACGGAAACAGTCCAGGCAAGTGACGTGACCCACTTCACAGGGAAACACTAAGACGGTGTCGCTGAAACGAGTTCAAATTTACAACTTCTCATATAACTCACATTATTGTTAAGTAACAGGTTATTACCTCGTATCCGTGCATGCAATACAGGGAATATCTTTATGGTTTGTCTTTATCAAGTATAGCGGAGCAGCAAAGTCTTTTTCACCACCGGAGGAGTGCTCTGAACATTTGAAATAGAACTCTGTAAACGGAGGATCTCCCTGTTCGTTTTCCACACAAGGAATATCGAAGTTTTCGCAGTGTCCCGTAATGCGCTTCTTCTTCAGAACATCATCCCAACAGGCCGGATCCCGATGAACCGTAAAAGCGCCGCTCTTGCAGATTCCGCACCGTACTCGCAGTTTGCCAGTACATACCTTTTCGCATTGAGAACAATACACGAAAAAATGTGCCTTTCTACGGTCTCTCGCAGGATGCGCTGATTTTTCGTCAACTTCTGTCATTTGAAGGTCGGTCAAAGTTTCACATAGAGGCTTTGTAGAAACGAATTCCTCTGGATTTTCTTCTGAAATGGGAGTTTCCAGCATTTGTTTACCAATGTTCTTAGATACCGCCCTAGCCTTCACGACATGGATTATCGATTGTTGTCCTAAATCGCATTCCTAAAAGGACATCATAATGTGACGCAACTCTACACTTTGATTCATTGTTTCGTACGTACGCTAATGGTGATCGTATCGGACAGTTCCTTGCCAGCAAAGATAATCTTCAACTCGTCCGGGGCCAACCCCAGCTGAGGAGCCACCATCTCCTTCACATCTTTGATGTCCATATGCGGTTCCAGATCCACCGAGAGCGTATTTCCCGTATTGGTTTTCACATAGATGCTCAGCGTATTGGAGAGCTTTTTGCGTCCGAAAGAAAATATAGCCAACATGTTGTAAATTAAATTCTTCAGGAAGTTCACCAAGTCGAACATTTTCGTCGTAACTAAACGGGACTGTCGTCCATTCCAAGGTCGAAAAACCGGCGTCAATTCCGCGGAAAATTCACAAATATCGATAGAAAATAGAAGAATCGCAAAAATCGGATTTTCTTCTGCCCGAATCAGCTGATGACGAAAACAAAACAAAGTCTGGAGTTTGACAGTTCATCAGTGTTCATGCGGAATGAATACCTACACTGTTGTTGAATTTCAACCAAATATAAGTTAATTTTTCAATGATCCGAATTTTTAGTGATCACATATTTAGGTATCAAAACTACAGCTGGTTGATCAATACCCCTTTCAGCCGTTGTATACAAAGTTGTTTAGATATAAAAATTGCTTTTATGTTTATAACCAGAGGGTGGTAAAAACAAAAAAAGGATTTACCCTTCTAGTTGACAACTATAAACTAAAATCTCCTATAATATATTATAGTTTTAACAACATGTCAGATGGTAAAAAGCCAAATAACAATATGCTTAATAGGCGGTTAAGTTCAGTTTTCACAAGAAAATGACGAATCACTTATGCATTTTCGATTCAGCTTCACGTATTAAGAAGTGCATTTAGGCATTTTTCGAACATTTTTCAACGCATCGATGCACTTTAGTACGCATTAGTTGCACATTTTTGAGCGCATTTGATTTATTTGTGCATTTTTTAGTGCATTGAATGCACTGGTGTACTTTTCAACGCATTTTTTCCAAATTCATGCACATTTTCGATTCAGTTATATATGAAATGATTTGCTCCTCGGAACTCACACGAACACACTCTCAAATATTCTGTCAAAATAACACAGCAAATCATAACAAAGGCGCAAATATGTACAGCAAGGTGCTGGCTTCAAGGTGTACTTCGGACCAAGGGGTTCAACAACAGTGAACCAACTTCAAATCGCTAGTTGCATATTGATTGTTGGTTAAACATCGTAGTATCTTAAACATAAATTGAAATAACTTTCCAGCTGTGGAATTGGTAGCTGTATGGAATTGGCCAGTATCCGAGGGGCGAATCACTTATGTTTCAGCCTCACGTATTAAGAAGAGCATTGAGGCATTTTTCCAACCTTTTTCAACGCATTGACGCACTTTAGTGCGCATTTATTTGTGCATTTTAGAGCGCATTGAATGCGCTGGTGTACTTTTCAACGCATGTTTTCCAAATTCTTACACATATTCGATTCAGCTATATATGTAATGACTGGCCCCTCGTCAGTATCGTCATTATTGTTGATTTTCGTGTCTTTTTATCAAAAATTACTATGCTTAGACAGCTCGAAAAACTATTTTGAAAGAGCGCCATCTACGACGTTCAACCAACAATCAATATGCAACGAGCGATTTGAAATTGCTTCACTGTTGCAGAACCCCTTGGTCCGAATTACACCTTGAAGCCAGCACCTTGTTATACAAATTTGCGCTTTTGTTTTGATTTGCTGTGTTATTTTGACAGAATATTTGAGAGTGTGTTCATGTGAGTTCATTATTAGGGGCGCATTATTGAGCTATAACCATAGACTAACTCTAAGACCAGTAGGTCCCATACAAAAATGATTTTTTTCTTGGCTCAGTCAGTACTAGAACATCGTCCCAAGCTCGGTCCCAAGCTAATGACCCCTTATAATGAACTCATGCACTTCAATCTCTGTCAAAATAACACAGCAAATAGAACGGGCGCCTTAATCGGCCGGGTTCACAACATGAACCAATTCAATGAGTTGCTATAGCTCTATGCAACCAACAATCAATGTAACTAGCGATTTGAAATTGGTTCATGTTGTGAACCTTTGAGCATGTGTATACGTTTTGACCAGTTATGCTATTTGAGAGTGTGTTCATATGAGTTCATTATAAGGGGTGCATTATTGAGCTTGGGACGATGTATAACAAGGTGCTGGCTGCAAGGTGTAATTCAGACCAGGGGGTTCTACAACAGTGAACCAATTTCAAATCGCTAGTTGCATATTGATTGTTGCTAACTCCATAGACTAACTCTAAGACCAGTAGGTCCCATACAAAAACGATTTTTTTCTTGGCTCAGTCAGTACTAGAACATCGTCCCAAGCTCGGTCCCAAGCTCAATAATGCACCCCTTATAATGAACTCACATGAACACACTCTCAAATACTCTGTCAAAATAACACAGCAAATCAAAACAAAGGCGCAAATATGTATAACAAGGTGCTGGCTTCAAGGTGTAATTCGGACCAAGGGGTTCTACAACAGTGAACCAATTTCAAATCGCTAGTTACATCATAGACTAACTCTAAGACCAGTAGGTCCCATACAAAAACGATTTTTTTCTTGGCTCAGTCAGTACTAGAACATCGTCCCAAGCTCAATAATGCGCCCCTAATAATGAACTCACATGAACTAGCACTCTGAAATTGGTTCACTGTCATAATAACCCTAGGTCAAATCAAACCTAAAGGCAGCAACTATGTATATACATATGTGTGCTGTGTTTCGATTTGTGTGTAATTCTGACCAGAGTGGTTCTACAACAGTGAGCTCAATTTCAAATCGCTAGTTGCATTATTGATTGTTGCTATAACCATGAGACTATACTCTAGGACTGAGTAGGTCCCATACAAATACGATTTTTTTCTTGGCTCAATCAGTACTAGCACATCGGTCCCAAGCTTAATAATGCGCCCCCAAGAATGAACTCACATGAACACACTCTCAAATATTCTGTCAAAATAACACAGCAAATCAAAACAAAGGCGCAAATATGTACATCAAGGTGCTGGCTTCAAGGTGTACTTCAGACCAAGGGGTTCTACAACAGTGAACTAATTTCAAATCGCTAGTTGCATATTGATTGTTGCTATAACCGTCGCTTTCTCGGAAATGAAAACTTTCTCCTGTACATCATCAACCCCTGCAAGAAGAAACATGTTCTTACATGGTGTATTTTATTTGCATGTGCGGGTTTTTGAGATAAGTTGATACGGAATGTTGTTTATTAGAAGAAGATAAAAGCAGATCCGTACATTTGAAATATTGGTGCTGATTTTCTTATCTCATCTTCATTTCATAAAGTGACTAGTTTCCAAACACAATGATTTAAAAAATGCATGGTTTCTAATCTCTTTCACATGTTGCAAAATGCTTAGAATTTATTCACTCTTTGACGTATAACCTTTTTAGGCATTTTTGCATAAAACCTTTTTAGGCATTTTGATACCGGCATGCAACTTCCATGTTCACGTTGCAGAGCAAAACGCTGCTTTGATAGGCTGTCTGACTTTGCTCATACCCCAGTGTTACTGATTCATAATTGCATACTTCAGATTAACCGTGTATAGTACCTCCACCGTGTTTCATCGCTGGCTGGAGATGCCTTTCCTGTAGTACTTCATCACTTCTTTCCCATACTCTTTGCCACCGTGTCTTGATGGCCAGCTCAAACTTGGGTTCGTCCGACCAGACAACACGTTTCCGGAACTCCAGAAGGGGCTTAGTTATCAGAGGACTGAAGAGAGCGATAGTTCTTTAAGCCAGCTACTTTTTGTGTGGCGCTAGCGACGATTTGAACATTTTAGGCTTGGTTCACAATGGTTCATATTTCTTTACAATATTTTTTCTATCAAACTACTAGTAACAGTAATTAAGGTAAAACATTATAATACCTGGCTGATAAACAATCGATATTGTCTTTTTAATAAACACTGCACTAAGTACAACACGGAATTTCCTTTTTTTTTTTCAAATAAAATTAACAACAAAACACGATAACTTCTGCCGCGACTATTGTGTTTGCTGCATAAAGCCTTCAAGAAAATCGAGCTGTCAAATCAGCACCACACGCAGCACCAAGTTTTCGGCTTCACGATTATTGTTCGTGGATGACAGCCGCTTCAGTCCTGTGTTAGTTATGTGAGTTCTGGCGAATTGGAGCCGTTTTCCTTGTTAGTCTGGTTGATGAACGGTCGCTTCCGGGCGAAATGGCTTTTCAACTATTGCTCAGCGATGCGTCGACGGATACCGCGATCACCAAAGTAACCGCAAGCATTATATTATTGCTCTAATTCAACCAAAAATCAACATCGGTAATGCGGGATCGCATTAATTCAACAGTTGTCCTGAAATGAATCGTTAGATTAGCTTAAGAATATAGTGATGCATTACCAATGCAATAATGCTACTTTAGCAATGTCTTATGGCATTACAAAAGATATAGCATTAGTTCGATCTTAGTGGGGCCCTTTTCAGCTTTAATCCAAATTCAATGATACACTAGCCGTAATGCATATGCCCTATATATGCACGGAATTACAGCCTCGTGGTTACTTAGGCAGCTTCTCTTCCATTTCTCGGATGGTGCTTAACGGATTTTTCTTGATCTCTCGAATAAAATTTGCGATCCTCTGGATGATCCGTTTTACGTTTTCGCTCACATCATGGCCGATCAGCAACACTTCCAAGCTTCTGTTGCTTCAGAAAAATCTTCTGAACTGCACCACGGCTCACTCCATATCTTTCGGCAACTATGTGCTAGGTATGGTGCCGATTGCAATCACGCACGATCAAATTTCGGGCCTGTAGCGATTTTTTTTGCCACCCATATTAATCGCTTTAAAATCACTTCTGGTGTACATGTCTACTTTTTCGACTTACGGCAGAGCTTTGAGGCGGATGTCTGCAATGAAACGTCAGAGCAGTGATTTTTTAAATCCCATAAACCGTGTTTCGTTCGTAAAATTGCCTAAAACTTGGACATTAGCGTCGGAACTGTCCAGAATATCAAAAAGCGTAACAATATCAGAAGTCAAGTTGGATACTAGTACAATTCCGCAATTGATCAACGCTGAGCAGAGCCTGGGAAAAAGGTTTTGGTGAGGCAAACCATTTGCTCCTGTGGCTTGAAGAGTTCTTCATATTCCACAACGGTGAAAATTGAGAAATGAATGCATATGTAAGGCAAACTTATGAATTTGTTCGAAAATAAATATTTTCTTTTGAGAAACAAGTGTCCACTTTCATTAATGAACAGTCCTTAGTAGAATCCCGAGTAAAGTCTAATAACATCATAAAGATAGCAATTCAAAAAAAAATTAAATGAGCATGAGGATGATTGACCTCCCAAGTTTGTTCTTCGTTATTGCCGAATCAGCTGTTATTGCAAAGAGAACCAACAGATGATGCTTGAGACTAACATACATCCTCAATGTGTAAAAACTGGTGATCTCAATCTCAACAAAGGCAATATGTACCGGCACTGGCCTCGCCCGAATGCAGGCCAAATAAGGAAAGGGATGATGTGATACTCACTTTATTGGAAGGCGAGAACGCCTCTGTGCTTCCACTTCCAAATCAGTGGGATGTTGGATAACAGAGAAGGGTGGCAGTAGGGTTCGCTTTGGTAAACGATAAGCTGTTTAGTGAGATATTTAAACATAAGTACAGATTTCCGACTTGAACCGATTTATACCAATAGTGAGGATGCTATTGGGGTTATTCAGAAAGTATGACGGTGGTATTTCATCGGGAAAACTAAAGCTTGTAGTACACTGTTTGTCCAATAGCCAAATATTTGTCATAGGCAGATAGGCATCTGACAAACATCTATGATATCTGTCAGCTGTCTAGCTGCCTATGCCAAATATTTGGCTATTGGACAAACAGTGTACTACAAGCTTAAGTATTTTTTAATAATGCTGGAAACCGATTTAAACCAACAGTAAGGATGCTATTGGGGCCACTCACAAGTGTGATGGTTGTTTTTCATTAGTAGAACAAGGTATTGCTGGTTGCAGTTGTGATTGGACTCTAGAAGTGCTTTTTGCGCATTTTAAAGTGTGATAAAAGTGCACGTTTACGTCAAATCGTTTTGTTGTCTTCGGTGCACTTATCCTTTAGGCTGAAAAGTATAAGTTCACTGAAGACAGGAAACAATTTTACGTAAACGTGCACTTTTATCACACTTTTTCTGTTTTTTCGGAGTCCATTCTTAACTGCAATCTTATTAGTATTAACTCTTTAGTGCCAATTTGGATCGATTTGTGATTCCCTGTTCCAAAACATGATGGTCCGGCGAGTATGGCAATGGATCACAAATAATTATGATTCCCACCACCGACGGACTAAACCCGGCGCTACACCACATCTCACCGAGAAGCAGTTTTTTTTATTTATTTTTTCTGTGCTCATTCGATCACTCGTGCTACCGTACAATAGGTAACTAAAACAATAGATAACGTACTATGCCTGATAACAAAATATTGCATAACAAATCATCGACACAACCGTTCACAGTCGATGCCCGACGCAGGCTCTTTGTTTTTCGTAGATTTAAACGTAAAACGCAAGCGTAAACTCCTACAACATCTACACCTTGAATTAAGATTGCAGTATTTGGTGAAAATAGAGTCCCTAGAAGCATTTTGTGCCTTCTGGCAACTTTATGCATCTATTGATTTCAAAGCTTATCTCATTCACACGAACCGGGGGAGACTTGTTCCTATACCCAATAATTTCATTATCTCCATTGTGTTGATGGAGCGCGTCCAGTGGAATACTCATTTCGATATCAACAGGAAAAAATGTACTTGATGTCAGGAATGTTTGCTGTCAATTTCGAACTTTCAACTGTTAAATTGAACAAACCGACAGCAACCTGAGAAATCATTATCAGCAACATCACAACATCACATTTGGTTTTATAATTGATCTCAGACTCTATTCGGGCACCCGTGTTGATTTAAAACTGAATGTGTCCAACCACGCATCAGATCATACTGCTCGGAAATCTCAACCGCCAAATGATATCAAGATCCAATACCATAAATTATCAATTCGCAATCTCTGAAACATTTTTTTCCTATCATAAGGAATCATTTCGAAAATTCTAGTTGAAAGTCCCATTCACCCGATGGGGGACTTCGTTTCTTAGTGTTTAATGCTTGTTGCTTTCGCAATAAGCTTATTGCTTGCTCTCAACTTAGTGTTCTAAATGCACTTCCACGGTTATGAATTAAGAGCTTTCGTTAGCCAACGGCTGAAGAACGTCTCTAAAATAAAGACTAATCAATCAATCAAAAGCTTGCGTTGTCAGGTACCATTTTTGTATTAGTATGATAGTAACGAAAAATTCCTAGACAAGACCGGGAATCGAACCTTTGTAGCCGCGCCTTCACCGACTAAGCTAAGGGAGGACCCGACGGGGGACTTCCATTGATACCAAATCGTTGCACGTAAGAAATTTTCCTGTGTAAAGAAAAAATCTGATGTCATTATCAAAACATCACTACTTAGGATACGAAAGATTTTATCAAATTTATTGCACAATTCACATACTACCCCTAAAATGGAAAGCACTCGGAAACACACATTATATCAAGTTTAAAAGTGACAGAAATGACAAAATTCTTATCAAAATTCTCGAAAATACAACACATCCAGGATAAAACAGCGCATCATCGCGTTACTTTTGCTGACGCTTGTCATCCTCGGTATCGTTGTAAATGTAGATGTAAGGGTTGTTCTCCATCATCAGAATGTCCTTCTCCAGCTCCTTCAGAGCTTTCTCCAATTTGGCTTTACGGATCATTTTCGGCACAGTGTCAATCAACAGCGGAAGACTTTGGTATTCCCTCTGTAGGTTTTCCCAGTTTTTCTTCAAGCCCTAGAATGAAGAAAATTATAATCCCTTACCAACCGCGCGGAATTCATCCAACAAACCTTCAACAGTTCCAATCGCTCCTCCTGGGATATGGCCGTACAGGCAGGCTTCTGTTCAGCCATCTTGTCCAGCACGCATTGCTTCTGCGCTTCTAGATCCTTCTTGCGGCGGTGGAGATATTGCGGGATCTTGCCGTAGTTCGGTTGACACATGTAAACCGGTACCAGACCCGATTTTTCCAAATCATGAAAATCTCCCTTCCGGGTGTCGGCATATCGCGGTCGCACCTTCTTGGGCTTTGAGCAAACTACCTTCTTGATGTTTTCGACCTTGAAGTCAACGCACTGCATCACCTGCTGCTGCGAGGCCGGAAGCTCATCCTTCTTGGGCACAGGAGGCTTATGACCGGCACAGAGCCTAACCGGTGCCGATTTTGTAGCCCGAAAGCGGATACCGCAGTTCTTTTTAAGAAATTCGTCCGGTTTTTGCAGCGGAATTTTGGCATGGCCCATCGTCCGATGAGCATCCTTGCTGGACTTGGTCTCCCGACGGACCTGGTGCTCGAAGCGGGAGTGATATAACGGTGGCTTCGGAGGACGTTCCGGGGGTTTCTTCTCCACGTTGTAGATGTTTTCGTTATGATGATAGATGTTGATAACGGACATTGTTGGAAGATCGTATGACTGCAGCGGAAGGACACCGAAAGGGACGAGTTTAATCCGCACTGGATTGAATGGCACTAGAATCTGATGAAAGTTGCAGAAATCTACGGAGGACGAGTGGCAAATTATTTGTCGGTAATAAACAAAGCAGTGTGGCCATAGCAACCGTTGACCGTGAAGTTTCCCAACACAATCTAGTTTGCTGGTGGTTTTAGGTACAAGTTCGATTTGGCGGGAATGTGTCCGGGCATGCGCGATAACGCTTCTGGAAAATGGTCAAGGAATCGAGGAAAGTGTGTAACCGTTACATGGACACTGAAAGTGGGGTACGTTCGGCACTTGTTTCGCTTATCGGTTTTTATAATACCCAATTATGCAAACCACCCAGCAATAAGCTCTTATCAGTGAGCTTTCGAGTGGCAATCTAGTATTCAGGACTGATAAAGGGCGGAAAATTAGATTAGACGGAAAATGCCACCGACAATCGATATATACAAAAGCGGAAAATGGATTTAGTTCAACCATGAAAACCTATCAATCGAGTACCACAACACCGAAGAGGTCTTCGTTGGCTAAGGAAGCTATCAAGCGAACCAAGGCCAACCAACGGGAACGGAATCGGATGCATGGCCTAAACGATGCATTGGATCGTCTACGGCGGTGCGTCCCGTTACCGCAGCTATTCAATGCATCCGCAAAGTGTGACCACACGGTGCCGCAGAAGCTTTCGAAAATTGAAACGCTGCGGCTGGCGAGGAACTACATTTATGTGCTGAAGGAAGCGCTCAAGCAAAATCGCCAGTTAAGCCACGGTGAGATGTTGGACGCATTATCCGTTCGGCTGAGTCAAAATACCTGCAGTTTGTTGCGGACACGGTTGAAGCTGGATGAGCAGCTGAGAGCTGGGCTGTTGAGACCACGTGGAGTTAGAAATCGCTGTTACTGCCGGTGCTGCGATGAATCGACCAGCTATGCGTGTCGCGACAACGAGAAGGCAAACAGGATCGCGAAAGAGGCGAGAATCAGCACACCCACGCTGTACGAGTATATGGACGAGTACTGTACTTGTGCAACGGAAGAACTTTACTTGCAAAGCATTCAGTAGTCGTGCGATTAAAATACATTTAATTAATAAACGGTTTATGCAAACCCAAGTTCGATAGATTATCCAATGCTTTCTCTATATATTTCGTTCCGAGAAAAACCTCCATTTTGCTAGGCGTACAATTTCTCTTGACTTTATTTTATGATCGTACTATCAAACGCTGTTTATCCCGTCTATCGACAACGTTGACCAATCGGGTGACAGATTGTTCGGGTTAAATAACTTAAAATCAACGCATCATTCAGCACTCTACTACTAACACTGTCAACACACGCATACACAAGAGATGGATCCTACCTTCGCTAAACATCCCGGAAATCGACTCACTTCGACGGGAGGACTGTTTTAGCCGTGAGAATCCAGGTTTCCGAAAGATTTCTTCTAACTCTTCCTTCGCTGCTTCGAAGATCTTCCTTACATGTAGATGAAGTTGAACCTGTTCGGGGGAGAAATTGCTTTCGTTATGACCCCAGCTGATTTGGCATTTGGGAAATAAACAACTTACCGGCACAGAGCCTGTGGCAGGGAGGATATTATCGGTCCATATCCTTGCGAATTGTCATAGAGCTCAAATAGCGGGGCTGCCACTAGCTTGTAGTTCTTCGGAACGGCAAATAGCGCTATTTTGGGGAAAATTATAACGGAGATTAATATCGCATAAAGGGCAGGCAAAAGAGACCTTATTTATCTTAATATTTTTAGGAAAAAAAGGGCGTTCTTTCAGCGATGTTATTATACTGTTTTTTGTTTGTACAGGCTTTCTCTATAAAAGCTACGTAAACGTACAATTTGGTAGAAATTTTCTTACAACGATTTACAAAGCAATGGGTACAAATTTTGCTGCTCCCATGATTATCGTTTTATAATCACAGTCGTATAAAATATAGAAGAACGTTAATTTATAATATCCTAGCTGGAGTACAATCTCATTACACAACTATTCTTCTCAATTTCGTATGTTTCATGTCAAATATGGGCCGATATAAAAATTTTTGTTACATTCCAGTTACAGGTTCTCTTCTTATGCTTTTTCAGTAAAATCTACTTATTGACAAAAGAGATCCAGAATGCGACAAACGATGGAAAGGAGTTGGCTTAGTCAAGTAAAAACATTAGTTGAAGAAAAAGCTTTACAATCGGCTAGTTTTGAGATGATTTCAAAGTTACAATAGCTTCATTCCTAACAAATGGCAGGATAATTGAATTTTTTTTAATGGCACAATTTTTGACAAACATTTCAAACAATTTTTTTTCAGTTCTGATAGACAGATAACAGTTTAATTTTGATGTGTCTAATTGGATAGCTTTCCGAATAAAATTAATTAAAAATACATTATCGAAACTGTAATTTGATCGTAATATGTATTTCCTTTACATTGAAACGGAAACGTTCTGCCAAACCAATGCACAAAATTAGTAATAAATACAACAGCAAGATATATAGAGAGAGAGAGATACAAAATTGGTTGCGTGAACGTTTCCCCCTTTGACAGCGAACAAAATATCATTCTACTACTTTTTCAGCCCCGCGCCAACACCATTATCTGAACATTTGCAATGCTACGGCTTACTTACTCTAGGATCTGATTACCTATATGACTTGAACGGGAATAACATCATCGTATTTCAACGATTTATTTTAGGATGGATGCTTTGACTTATGTGCTATATCTAATAAATGAATTAACTTTGATTTGAATGTCATTTAGTACGTCGTTCCTCACTTCACACGCAAAACGGTCAGCTGTAACATTTTCCAGGGTGGCCACACAATCTTAATTTATAAATTCCCGCATTTTCCCCGCATTTTTGCCTAATTTTCCCGACTGGGAAAATGTGTTAATATAAAATGAATTAATAGACAATTTTGAAGTTTTTGAGGAAATTTTTCAATTGGAAATTCTGACATGTTTCATTTAGGAAAAATTACGGACAGCAACCGCAAATCGAACTTTTTGCGTATTGCGTCACTTGCTTTGGTCTCTCATTTTGCAAACGCGAACAAAAATCGCTCTAGAACTTGTAAATTAGCCCCATATAGTCCAAGTTCAGCTTACCCACCGCATCTCTGATTCTTCCTTCTCTGGTTTCCCTCGGGCCAGTAGGGATGCGCAAAGATCAGAACTGGTAATTTCGAAATCGTGGCAATACCAGACACCAGACCGCATTGATTGGCGTCTAAGAGCCCTATTCGATAGAAATGATAGCCTAACGAGTAGTGATTAGACATAAGACGACACATTACCTTGATAAAATCCCGGCTAATATCCAACTCCCTGAACCACGTTTTTTCGATACCTGTGGGAGAATGGAATGTAACAAGCTGCCCAAATCCTCTGCATCCCATTTTTGTTGCTGAGATGATCAAGGTCTGTTGATGGAAAATAAACAGACCTTTGGGGCAATTTCAAGTCGAAGAGTGGCAAGATCGTCTTCAAGCTCGATTCGAGATCCAGTGACCATCCCACCAACGACAGCGAAGCGGTTTAGGTGGTCCGGAAGCTGAAGCAGCCGATTGTTATTAACGTGGCCAAGGAAGGCCAATCTCTTCTTGCGAAAACGGTCGGTGAGCTACATGGCAACAGCAACAAACAATTCCCGTTGGGCATGAAGGAAGTACTGTACATCCTGGAGTTGCGCGACAATTTGATGCCCTTGAAGAAGCTCTTCACGGTCGGCGTGCAGGTAACTTCGTCGACAAGGTCGCAATATTGAAGAAGGACGGGAAGTTATCGCTACCTCCTACTGAAGGGCGGACTGAACGAGCTGGAGATTGACCTAGAACGCCAAACCGTGAACTTGTGCATGTCGGAGACAGATGAGCTCTGGCACAGTCGGCTTGGACATTTGAGCGAGCAAGGACTGAAGGCGATGGCATCGAATAACCTGGTGACTGGTGCTGAATTTCGTGGAGGCAAGCTGGGTTTCTGCGACGCTTGTGTGCAAGCGACCCGCTTTCAGCGGATCTCGTGATCGAGCGACCAGCCCCATGGAAAGGATCCACTCGGACGTGTGTCAGTCCCACGCGGGACGGATCCCGTACTTCGTGAGCTTCCATCGATGATCATACCCACTTTGCGGTGCTGTACATGATACGGAGGAAGTCCGAGGTCTTCAGCATGTTCCAGAAATATTAAGCCATGGCGACGGCGAAGTTCGGCTTGAAAATTTCAAGCTTGACAGTGGACCAAGGACGTGAGTATGGCTCAAATGCGCAAAAATATTTCTATTCAAGAAAGGGCATCATAGTCGAACCGACGGTGGCATACACACCACAGCAGAATGGCGTTGCGGAAAGGTTCAACCGAACTGTGGTCGAAAAAGTCCGCTCTATGCTGATCGAGTCGAGCATTCCCAAGATAATGTGGCCCGAAGCAGTCCTCAACGCCGCTACCTCATCAATCGGAACCCGACGGCAGCCCTGCCCAAGACGGTAACCCCTGCTAGTCCTGATATGGGAGCAAACCGTGCTTGAAGAAACTTCGTGTGTTCGGGTGTAAAGCCTACGCCTGGATACTAGATCAGCAGCGCAAGAAGCTCGATGCGAGGAGCTGGGAGACCGAGATCGGTTGAACATGCTCCAAATGCCTATCGACTGTGGGATCGTGCCGCGAGGAAGATCATCATTGCTCGTGATGTGAAATGCGACGAAAATTGCTTTCCGCACCAGACATGTCCTGAGAGGAAGGATTCTCCGCTGGTGATGTGTTTCCTCCCGCGCAAGAGGGGGAAGGTGATCTCGATGCTGAGGATGACAACCTCAACCGTCTCGAGGAAATCGAATCAGATGCTGAAATCGAATCGGATGCTGATCAAGATCCCGATGTGACTGGCGAGACTGTAGACCAACACCGGACCGCTCCCTTAACAACTTGAACAGCACGAATCCGAGAATGAAGGTCAACCGTTGCTGAGGCGCAGCAAACGGGAGCGCAAGCTCCCCGGTAAGTTTCTCAATTTCTTTACTGGTCAAGGAGCTGTTTCTGATATTGCAGGCCGAGACGACCGTACCCATTGGCTGAAGGCCGTTCAAGAGGAACTGGATTCGATAGAGGCGAACCAAGTATGCGCTGTCCCCGGAGTGTCAAGCCGCGCCAGTCGAAATGGGTGATCCGTGTGAAGGAGGACAGCAACGGCAAGAAAG
This sequence comes from Aedes japonicus, assembly GCA_034211315.2. Classification (NCBI taxonomy): domain Eukaryota; kingdom Metazoa; phylum Arthropoda; class Insecta; order Diptera; family Culicidae; genus Aedes; species Aedes japonicus. The sequence continues at coordinate 2,146 of JASCZW010016424.1, read as the reverse complement.
TACGCTACAAGGCTCGATTGGTGGTGAAAGGGTACCTGCAGCGTCAAGGCATCGACTACGAAGAAACCTACGCTTCTGTTGCGAAGTTGACCACCATCCGTACTGTCCTGGCTGTCGGCGTGCATCATCGTTTCCTGTTCCACCAGATGGGCGTTTAAACGGCGTTCCTTCATGGTGATCAAGGAGGACATTTATATGGCGGTGCCGGACGGCGTAGAAGCGAATCAAGGCATGGTGTGCAAACTACAGAAGTCCCTGTACGGACTAAAGCAGTCTCCCCGCTGCTGGAACGAGCGGCTGAATGGACAGTTGCTGAAGATGGGATTCACTCGGTCATCCCACGACTACTGCCTGTACACAAAATGCACGCCAGGGGACGAGCTGATCATCATTATATACGTCGACGACCTGTTGATCGCTGGAAGGAAGCTGACTTCAATCGTGAGGCTCAAGAAGGAACTTTCTGCCGTATTCAAGATGACCGACTGCGGCGAGGCGAACTACTTCCTGGGCATGAAGCTGGTGTACAACCGTGAGGAAGGAACACTTCGACTTTCGCAAGAGGCCCAAGTAACGAAGATCCTGCAGCGATTCGAAATGGTAAACTACAATTCTGGCAAACCCCCAATGGAGAAAGCACTCCAACTGAAGCGTGACGGACCATTGACGAAGGAACCGTATAGAGAGCTGTTGGGTAGTATGATGTACACCATGTTGTGTGTGCGTCCGCACATTTGCTACCCGGTAAGTTGCATGGAACGTTTCCAGCAGAATCCAGCCGATTATCACTGGCAGACGTTGAAGGCGGATCGTAAGATACCTGCAAGGGACGCAGAGGCTCTGCTTAGAATACAGACGTGAAGGTGCTGCAGAACCGCTGGTGGGATTTGCGACGCGACTGGGCAGCGGATACCGATGACCGAAAATCCGTTAGTGGCTTCTTGTTCAATGTCATCGGAGCAACCGTGTCATGGTCGAGCAAGAAGCAAACGACGGTGGCAACATCTTCTAGCGAACCCGAACACGTTGCCTTAAGCGCAGCAGCATCCGAAGCGATTTGGTTGACTGGCATCCTCGGAGACCTGAAGATAACGGTGAAGCCCGTCATTATCTACGAGGACAACCGTGGCTGCATCGGTATGGCCAAGAATCGTGAGACGAAACGCAGCAAGCATATCGATGTCAAGCATCATTTTATCCGTGACCACGTAGAAGCAGGCAACTGCAAATCGAGCACCCAGGACCAACTTGCGGATCTGTTCACTCACCGTCCAAACACAATGATAACGGAAACGGAACGGTAAACGGTAATTTTGACAGTTGCTGCAAATGACTTCGATATGTCCAATTAGAATCGACTTGGATCCAGCCTGTTTTCTTTCCGACAAGCAGGCATACCTCAGATCGGGCTTTGCCGTTTTCCGTTTCCGTTATCATTGTGTTTGGGCCATAAGGCGTTAGATACTTCCCGTTTCGAGATCTGCGACGTTCCCTTGGGCTAAACGATTGAAAGGGGTGAAGACGAAGCAACCCGGCGCAACCGTTTGTGTCAACAGTAGGCAATCGCTGTAGGCTTCCCTAGCTACGCCCTTAGTTACTAAGATTGTTATTTTTCCAAACGTTCAGTCTCAAACTGTTCTTCAAATAAACAAGACCTATTATTGTTTAAGCTAGGTCCATGGAGTGAGTTATAAACATCAGGTTGAAGAAGTTGATGTAACGCGTTAAAGGGTATGTTAATGGAGATTTGTTGAGTAAGCTTCTTCAAAGAGCCACTGTAAAAAAGTTCGACAATCGTTGCGCAATGCCAGAACGTCTTTGTTGGAAATGTTTGCAAATTCTTGCCGACATAGAGTAAACCCGATTTCACATCAAAGTCTGGCAGAAGATCGCTTCTCCGCCAATTCTCGTTCGAGTAATGATTTTGCTTTGAATGTCAGATGCTCTGGACGTAAACTTGTTTTTCCATAGCGGCTTCTAACTGATCCCGTCAAATCGTCAAAAATAAACGAAGCCATAGGAGATTCGGTCTGCGAAATGACTTAACCATTGCTGAAGCCGCGATGACAAAATTCACCCTTTTGATCGAAATAACGACTTTACTTCAGCCCTTTTTTCCCGCTTCCTGACTTCGTCACCAAATCTT
>JASCZW010016423.1:0-18735 GCA_034211315.2 Aedes japonicus | reverse complement strand
CAAATTGTGATTATTGGTTTTGGTATGACTACCCGGATAAAAATAACCATTCAATTACAATACATTAATATAAAAAACATTAAGATCTATTTCCGACCATAAATCTTATTGTTCATGAATCCGATAAATGTAAAATGCATATTGTCATTACAATAGATCTACAATTCACTGCATATGCTAGGATTTACATAACAACCCCCCTTTTCTATTGTCGATATCTCAATTTACATTAGATTCTATTGTAGTTACAATAACTCCTATTGTCATCTTATCGTTATGAACAATACAGTTAATTGTACATACCTTAGATTCTATTGTATGATTACAATATATTCAATTGTTAATCTTTGAGAATTTTTTATTCGGGTAGTGGTTAAGTGACAATCAATCCCGAAGACTTAAGAAGTTTGCTTAAGAAGACGAAGCTCCTTCTGAAGAGTTTAGTGCTTGTAGAGCAGTTTTTGCGTGACTTTGATGAAGAGCGAGATAACCAAGAAGTAGAAGATCGTTTGCAGCTGATGGAAAATTGTGTTTCTGAGTTCTTTGTGGTGCGCGACAAAGTGGAGGCATTGCTGGATGAAGCTGCGGAAGAGGAAGTTATCGATCCTGATGAACCGGAGAAAGCTCACAAGGCAATGCTGAAGAGTGAATTTCAAAAGAGAGAAGAAGACAATCTGGCTATCGCAACCGATGTGGAGAACCGGTTGAAGGATAGGCGTGTCAGAAAACCATCAGCGAGCTCTGGATCGTCAGTCATGGCTGTCGGGACAGCCATTTCCAAGGTGAAGCCTCCGGAGATAAAACTGCCGACATTCAACGGCAAGCTACGAGACTGGGTGTCTTGCCGAGACGCATTAAGAAACCTGATTCACGACGATCAAGACCTCATCTTCATGGATAGGTTTACATATCTTCGTTCGTCGCTTGCCGGCGACGCTTTTCAAGAAATTAGTTCCGCCAAGCTTGCTGCTGCCAAGACAAATTTCCTTTTTCTTCTTCTTCTTCGTTCTGGTTACCACCGCACGTCAGCGATGGCTAGGGGGATGGCACGGCTTTGCTGCCATATTGCCAGCGGTTTTGTTTTAAGTCGGAAAGACTGTCAGATTAACTTTGCGTTTTGCTAATGTCACAGTGACTATCGAGCAGTGATGTGTGTCACCCGGTCGTTTTAATCGTAATTTGTTTTGGTCGTTTCGTGTAGTCGGTTTTAGTTGTCTGTCTAAATGGAGCTTTCAATTTCGCGCAGAAAACTTACTACATTTTGTAGAAGCTGTATGTCTTTTTTCTCGTAAATTTGATAGATATTGCTGTCATGGTCTAGATTGTGTTTTTGTCTTGTCAGTGCGTATTACACACAGAAGAAAATAACATGATCAGAGTTATCTACTGCATCACAAATTTCGCAGATGCAGTCTTCCTTAATTTTCATCTTGTAAAGCCAGTAGTTAGAGTAGTCATGTCCAGAGAGTAATCGATTTAGTGTGCGGACCTCGATGTTGTTAAGTGGTAGCTTATGGTGCCAGGGACTCCTAGGGATTGTGTTGCTGATTTGGAAAATTTTTCTGCCCTTTCCAAGCTCCGCTGTATAATTAAGGTACCATTGCTGTGCTTGCTCGTTGCTGATAGAACTGAAATAGTTCGCTACATCATGGATTAACAGTTTGTTGTTACAGATGTTTTCGTTGTTGACATCGGCTTTAGCCAGCTGGTCTGCCATCTCATTACCGCTGACGCCAGTGTGCCCGGGTATCCATTGCACTGCCGTTCCGGATGTCACAGCCATATAAAAAAACTGGTCTAACACTTTGTCTCGCTCCCGTTTGTCGATGTTGCTTCTGATGAATTCACATCCGGATTTCGAGTCCGTCATAATTACAGCACCCGATATTGTATTTTTTCTTTATATATTGCAGCGCCACATATATTGCTTCTATTTCTGCGGACATAATGCACACAGAGTGCTGCAAGTGTAAGCACATCTTTATGTTGCTGGACTCATGGTAAATTCCAATACCGCATGCATTGCCGTCACTGGACGCGTCGGTGTAGATAATTTGCCGATCCCTGTACTTTCCGTGAATCAACGATAAAGTTAGTTGCTTCAGTATTCTCACGTCTGTGGTCCTTTTTGGCCAGAGTTCCTCGTTCAAGGTTGTGCACACTTGTACTTCCTTGTATTGAGATTCGCTTTGAACTAAATACGACATGTCCTTCAAAACATCTTCATGCTGATGATAGATCCTTTCTGTCAGGGAAAGCCTGGCTTCATCGTCCGTGTTCGGCTGTCGTAGTTGTTCCCATACTGGAGTTCTACCGTAACAATGTTTTGCCACTTGTCGACCGACCACCATCAGTCTTCTGAAATGTAATGGAGGTTGTCCTGAGAGAGCCTGCAGAGTGTACAGAGTTGTTTTCGTACAGCCTGTTATTTTCCTCAGGCACCCGTTATTTTTTTTTTTTTATAATCATTTATTTGCACAGGCTCAATCGAATTAACTTTACAGAGCCAAATTTTCATATTTTTTTACATCATTTATCTTAAAACTAAAGTTAGGAGGAAAGAGCCGATTACTCGCGGCCGTCTCGAGGTTAATAGGAATTACAAATTACGGATGGGAAAGAGGGTGGAAATTTAAAGTATGGTTTACATAACACATTAAATTTAAATTCTAAATTATCTAAACACTTATAACTATACAATTTATGGTTTTCTTTTGACTTGAACATTTCTTGAAAAAGAAAAAAAAACACACACATACACACACATATAAATAAAAACTTATACTAAACATACAGGTTAAACTAACTACAATCTAATGCTAATGTTAGTCAAAAACACATAAATGAGTTTCATGTACTCCAAATCACGTACAGCCAAAATATCTCGAATTGGCACATTGGGTTGTCTACCTCGAGCCCGAAGGGAATCATAAAGTTCAGATCTGACTCCACAATGTTCAGCACAAGACCAAATAACGTGGTCTGCGTCTTGATAGCCTTGTCCACACTCACAGAGATTGCTGTCGCTCAGCCCAACCCGGTATAAATGAGCGTTCAAAGAATAATGATTGGACATGAGGCGAGACATGACACGAATGAAGTCTCGACCCACATCCATCCCGCTAAACCAAGATTTCTTCGACACCTTTGGGATGATAGAATGTTGCCATCGCCCCAAATCTCCTTTACTCCATTTATACTGCCAGCTGACGAGTGACTGTTGACGAAAAATAGGAAAAAATTCGTTGAAGGCGATTTGTCGATCACAAATATCGCCTTCCATAGCGCCCACCTTTGCAAGCGAGTCCGCTTTCTCATTGCCCGGAATCGAACAATGAGATGGGACCCATACAAAGGTGATGATAAAATAACGCGAAGATAAAGCACTTAGAAGCTCCTGTATTTTCATGAGAAAATACGAGGAGTGCTTTACCGGCCTCAATGAGCGAATAGCCTCTATAGAACTGAGACTATCCGTGAAAATGAAAAAATGATCCGGTGTTAGTGAGGCAACAATTTCTAGCGTAAAATGTATTGCCGCTAATTCAGCGACATACACGGAACAAGGAGCTTGAAGTTTACGGTTGGCGCTATAAATTTCATTAAATATACCAAAGCCTGCTGACTCCTCTATCAAAGATCCGTCAGTGAAGAACGATTTAGTGGAATCAACTTGGCCAAACTTTGCAGCAAATATCACCGGAGCAATCATAGGACGATGATGCTCTGGGATTCCACGAAGCTCCTGCTTCATGGATAAATCAAAATGAATCGAATTGTCGAAATCGGAGAAGCAAACACGATTGGAAATGTTCGGTGAAGGGCTGACATCCTGTGTTATGTACAAATGGTACAAGGTCATGAAGCGGGTTTGAGGATTCAACTCAAGGAGCTTCTCAAAATGTTCGATTACCTGAGGGTTCATAACTTCATACCTGGTGAGGAGCCGGAGAGATAATTCTGTAAACCGATCCGAGAGTGGCAACATGCCAGCCAGCACTTCAAGACTCATGGTGTGAGTCGAGTGCATGCAACCTAACGCGATACGAAGACACCGATACTGAATACGTTCCAGTTTAATGAAGTGCGACCGAGCCGCTGACTGAAAACAAAAACTACCGTATTCCATAACCGACAAAATCGTTGTCCGGTACAACGTTAGAAGATCTTGCGGATGCGCTCCCCACCAGGTTCCGGTAATTGTGCAGAGAAAATTGATCCTTGGCTGGCACTTTCGCTTCACATACTCAATATGGGATCTCCAGGTGCACTTTGAATCGAACCAGACCCCAAGATATTTAAATGACATAGAATGAGTTATCGGCTTACCCCAAATTTGAAGCTTCGGTTGTGCAGGGTTATGCTTCTAGAAAAAACTACCAACTCAGTTTTCTCCGTAGAGAATTCGATACCTAGCTCTAGAGCCCAAGTAAACAAATTGTCCAAGGTATCCTGTAAGGGTCCTTGCAGATCGACCCCATTGGGTCCCGTGACAGACACTACGCCGTCATCTGCAAGTTGTCTCAACGTACAGTTGTCACCTAGACAACCGTCAATGTCTTTGACATAAAAATTATACAAAAGGGGGCTTAAACATGATCCCTGGGGGAGACCCATGTAGCTAAATCGTGAAGCTGTAGAGGTTCCATGAGAGAAGCTCATATGTTTCTCTGACAGCAAATTGTACAAAAAATTGTTCATTAATGGTGAAAAGCCACAAGCGTGGAGTTTATCTGAAAGAACTAGGCACGCGTTATTAATCTTTTCTATTTTACTCAGATTGGAGGGGCAGGCAGATCCGTAGATGCTTGCCCCATATTCAATGAAACCTCTGAAGAGAGCGTTATAAACCATACCGAGAGTTTGAGGATGACTTCCATACTTCAATCCACTGATTACCTTCACCATGTTAACCCTGCCTGCCAGTCTGTGTAATAGTCCACGGATGTGAGGACCATGTCTCAAACCCTTGTCCAGCTCTAAACCTAGGTACGTATGCATTCTTACAGTCTCGATCTTATTATTTTCAATACTGACGTTGAGATCCCTGTTGCTGTTATTGAAGATCACAACCTTAGTCTTTTGGACATTTATATTGAAATTCAGACTTCTTGCCTTATCCGCGAAACATTCGATGAACTGTTGTCCTCGTGCTTCTACTTCTTCAATACTTCGTCCTTCGATGGTTACCGCGAAGTCGTCCGCGTATTGCACCAATACGACGCCCTCTATCTTTATACTGTGCAGTATCATTGTGTATACAGTGATTCAATTTCATATTCGTACACTAGTAGCGAATTTAAACAACTCTCTCTCATTCATGTTTTCAATATTATTATTTCGAGGTTATGCGTCTATGTAATAGTGTGGTCTTTACCATTCATCAGTACTATTTCATAACTGTCAAATTGTCTTTAATGTGCGGATGCGCGTTGATTTATCTTGTAAACACTGAAAATATACACAAAACCGTATTCGTACAGCCGTGGTTTTCGGTAAAGTGCTCCAATTTATCAGCGGTTTTCATTGTTGGTTGACCTTTGTTAGGTAAATACATGCTGTAAGTACGGAACGGAGCTGATTTACATAGTGATTTTCGTTATGTTTGTAGTTTACGGCCACAATGGCGAGGAAAGGCAAACATACCGCTATTAGTAGAGCGAGACTCGTCATCACGCACCACAAAGACGGAAAATCCCTCCAAGAAATATCAAACTTGGTGAAAAGACCAAGATCAACCGTCCAGTACATCATAAAACGATTTTTAGAGGAGAAAAGGATCGTCGATGCACCAAGAAATGTGAACAGAAAAAAACTGACACCGCAAGATGAACGCTTTGTGATGAGAAAAATTAGAGAAAATCCGAAATCTTCTGCGAAACATCACGAAAGAACTTAATCAGCAAAATAAAGTGAAGGTTTGCCCGGAAACAGTCCGTAATGTGCTAAGAAGGAACAACTTTAATGCAAAGGGTGCCTAGGAAGAAACCGTTCATCAGCCAGAAAAATAAAAAAACTTCGATTTGACTTTGCTAAACAGCACGAAAACACCCCAACATCTTATTGGGAAGATGTTGTATTCGTAGATGAGTCAAAATTCAACATATTTGGCTCAGATGGTCGAAGGTTCGTTTGGCGGAAGCCGAATGATGAGCTGAATGTGAAAAATCTAAAAGCAACGGTTAAACATGGTGGAGGTGGGGTGATGGTATGGGGGTGTATGTCTGCTAAAGGTGTAGGCAATTTGGTTTTTATCGATGGTAATATGGATCAAAATGTTTACATGAAAATTTTGAAGCAGAATTTGAAACAAAGTGCCTGTAAAATGGGATTAGATCAAGGGTACAAGTTTTACCACGACAATGACCCAAAACACAAAGCACTTAAAGTTCGTACGTGGTTACTTTACAATTGCTCAAAAGTTATCGATACTCCGCCCCAATCTCCTGACATCAATCCCATTGAAAATCTATGGGAATATTTGGATAAACAAGTGAGAAACCATCATATTTCGAACAAAAATGATCTTAAGAAGTGCTTGATGGAAGAATGGACAAACATTCCTCCCGAATACACCAAAAAACTCGTTGACAGCATCCCAAAACGGTTAAAAGCTGTTATAACGAGCAAGAGTTACCATACAAAGTATTAAATCTTAAAATTGATTACAATCTCCAAAGTCGCGTAAATATTAATAATACTGTACGAATTTGAATTTGCCCGAATTTTGGCATATGTTTCTAACTTTAATCATTTTAAGTGGAATGATAGTTATTTTTTCAAAAACGAATTATATGTATTAAAACTCACATTTCGTACTTTAAATATATGTAAATAAAGTTTCATAAAATCTACTCGTTTTCCTTCATATCGAAAAAGAAATGATTGAGGTGGTGGTGTACGAATTCGGATTTGAATCACTGTATGTTGAACATAGTAGGTGAGAGGACATCCCCCTGCAGTAGTCCTTGACTGACGTGTCGTATTAGATTTTCGTTGCCAACTCGTAGTTGAATTGGTCTGTTAGCTAGAAAGGCTATCATCCAACTAGAAAATTCTGGCGGAATTCCTCTCGATAGCAACGTCTGTTCCAGGACCTCTATCTTTACTGAATTAAAGGCATTAGAAAGATCGATAAATATTACTGCTGCGACATGTTTTGCTCGTTTAATCTGCAGAATCCTATTTGTGACAAATTCTAAGCAGCTTACTGTGGACTTACGCTTTTGAAATCCGAACGATAGTTTAGGAAGCAGTGCTTCTTTTTCCAGATGATGTTGTAGTTTGCCTAGTATAGCTGCGTTGAGTAACTTTAGTCCACAATTTACCAACGATATTGGTCTGGTTCCTTCTACGGTCTCAGGATTTCTGCCGGGTTTAGGGATGGCAACGATTTTGATGGTCCTCATTTCCTCGCGTATCGAACTCGAACTCCACATGCAGTTCATATCGCCGATGATACTATTTCTAACTTCTGGATTAAGGACTTTCAGCGAGTTATATGTGATACCGTCTGGTCCTGGTGCTGAATTCGTTTTCTCTGCTAAAAATGCTTGCCAGAAACTTGGCGTGACAACATCGTATGTCGGTACATAACAAGTTGTGAGGTCAAGAAAATTCTCCTGGGGGAAGTGCTTGTCGAGAAATTGTTGAGCCAGCACTGGATCATCGTGTATTAGAACATTTTCTACTTTTTTCTTCCTGTTGTTCAGGCATCTAAATTTGTCCCATATCACTTTCGACGGTGTGTGTGGATCAAAGCTGCTCACAAATTCCTTGAAACGTAGTTTTGACGCTTCTTTCTTCCGTTTATTGAAGACAGCTTCTGTTCTCTTTAGTTCTATCAACTCCCTCATGCCTCCAGTTCTGTTAAACGCGACCCTGGCCTCACGCTTTGCTTGCCAAGCTTTTTCGACCTCATCGGTCCACCAAAATTTTGGATCGTATTTGTTCTTCTGCCTAGCATTTCTGTATATTTTCCTAGAAGCACTTTGCAAATCCTGAAAGTTTACTACCGTAGTTGAATCGATCTTCTTGAAGGCATCCTGTACCTTGACCCGATTCACGAATGATCTTTGCTTACTGGGTACTGCTAGATTATAGTTGCTTTCTATTGCCAAATGCCTACTTCCTATGCCATAATCCAGAACCTTCATGGATACGCTGTGGAATAGCTGTGGAGTAACTAATACTAAGTCAATGGTAGATGGTATTTTTCCTAGTTCAACCGGAACGAAGGTCGGCTGTCTATCATTCAGTAGGATGATGTATTCATCATTTATTACCTCAAATAATGCTGTTCCTTCACTATCTGAGTGCTTAGCATCCCAAGAGATGTGGTGCGAGTTAAAATCACCTCCCACCATCTCTTTAGAGAATGGCATTAACTTACGGAAAATTGATCTGAGGCTCTCCTTCAGATCTTGATGAAATATTTCTGGGGCTACATATATTGTCACCACATCACCAAATCAAAGTTGACTATCTTCCTTGCTAATACTTGATTTTTTTTAAATTTGGGACATCTATGCCGCACGTTATCAGCTTGTTGTCGATGATCAATCCAGCACCGCCATATCCATCATCCCTGGAGTCCAGATATGTTAGGTACCCTGGCACTTTATATTTCAGATTCTCGTACTCTTTCTTGGTCCAGCTTTCAGATACAAACGCTACATCATATTTCTCTTTAATGAGTGTTCTTGACAAGTCATCTCTATTCTTCTCAAGACGCTGTATGTTAAATTGTAATAATTTTAGACTACTCTTTGAAATGTTTACTTACTGTTTATCGTTTACATTCATAGATCAACTAGATTTACCAGATCGTTGGGTGGATCTGTCTCGCGATCGTGATCTATTCTTCCGTTGTACAATCGTTAACTGCTGGCTGGTGCTCCCGGCTTCCTCGGAGGTCGTTTCATTGCCATCCCCATCTTTAATCATTTGCTTAACGATTTGTTGTTGTAGATTTTGTTTGCGCTGTTGCTCGAACTTTTGGGCCCATCGTTCGAAATCATCGACTCGGAATTTGTTGTATAGAGCCACACCGTTGCGCTGCTCGTCGTTTTCCTCCTTCTTCTTCTTATCAGCGAATACTTGCACCTGTTCCGCAATGATGACCTCCTCAATCTGTCGTTTGGCCTTCTGCGGTTTGTACTGGTTTACGTTAACTGGTTTGTACGATCCACTAGTCATTTTAGCGTAACTGTCCGGGATTGCCGGGAACTCATCGATGTTTTCCAGGATGCCATAGCGGTTCTGCGTATATGTAGGATTTTGCTCTTTTGCTTCGAGATACGTGAGCGTTGTTTTTGCCATGATATTCTTGATGTTTTTCTGGCGAATCCTTTCAGGGCAGTTTTGGTCGGAAGTTTTGTGTTCATTGTTGCTTCTGCAGTAAAAACATTTCGCTGGGTTTTGGCAGTTTCCTGTGTCCATTCCATCGTGCTGAAGTGAACAGTTCTCACATCTCTTTTTCGAGCGGCAGTTGTCCGTTTTGTGGTTGTACCGTAGGCAATTGAGGCACAATACTGGTTTGTTCACGAATGGTCTGACAATATTGATACAGCAGAAAAGCCGTACTTCAGTCGGCAGCTTGCTGGCACGAAAAACAATTCTGATTCTGTGCGTAGGAATTTTTATTCCTGCTTCAAAGCGGTGTAGTCTGTTGATCGCCAGGATAGGGTATACGCTACTGATGTTTTCTCTGATCTCTTCAGGTTCCATGTCGACGGGTACTCCGGCCACAACTCCAGATACTGAAACAAAACCGCGTGGAATATAAGCCTTCTAGTTGTTTTTCTTCAATAGAGAATCCGATTGTAGCATGTTTGCCATTTGGTAATCCTTTAGGAAAACGAGAATTTTGTTACGTCCTAATGCCCGCATGTTGTCGCTGTTGTTCTTATAATCCATTTGTTTGCTGACTAATCTTCCCAACGATAGCTTGTTAATCCTCAGTTCTCATTTGTTATCATCGGCGAGTTGAACGATTACCCTGAAAGGAGATACATCCTGTTGATTGTACTCGTACACCGAGTAGACTTTCGAAAGTTGTCCTGTATTTTTCCCTTTGTGGGGTGGGTCCGCCATGATGAGAGGTTAGATTTTCGCTACTATTCTTTCACTCTTTTCAAGGTTTTTTGACCTTAGCTTTTATGCCTTCCGGAAACCACTCCCAAAAGTTTCACACTCGAATCAAATATTCAATTACAATAAGTTCGCTTTTGACCCAATGGGGTCGATCTGCAAGGGCCCTAACTGGATACCTTAGACAAATTGTCTACTTGGGCTCTAGAGCTAGGTTTCGAATTCTCTACGGAGAAAACTGAGTTGGTAGTTTTTTCTAGGAAGCATAACCCAGCACAACCGAAGCTTCAAATTTGGGGTAAGCCGATAACTCATTCTATGTCCTTTAAATATCTTGGGGTCTGGTTCGATTCAAAGTGCACCTGGAGATCCCATATTGAGTATGTGAAGTGAAAGTGACAGCCAAGGATCAACTTTCTTTGCACAATAACCGGGACCTGGTGGGGAGCACATCCGCAAGATCTTCTAACGTTGTACCGGACAACGATTTTATCGGTTATGGAATACGGTAGTTTTTGTTTTCATTCAGCGTCTCGGTCGCACTTCATTAAACTGGAACGTATTCAGTATCGGTGTCTTCGTATCGCGTTAGGTTGCATGCACTCGACTCACACCATGAGTCTTGAAGTGCTGGCTGGCATTTTGCCACTCTCGGATCGGTTTTCAGAATTATCTCTCCGGCTCCTCACTAGGTGTGAAGTTATGAACCCCCAGGTAATCGAAAACTTTGAGAAGATCCTTGAGTTGAATCCTCAAGCCCGCTTCATGACCTTGTACCATTTGTACATAACACAGGATGTCAGTCCTTCACCGAACATTTCCAATCGTGTTTGCTTCTCCGATTTCGACAATTCGGTTAATTTTGATTTATCCATGAAGCAGGAGCTTCGTGGAATCCCAGAGCATCATCGTCCTATGATTGCTCCGGTGATATTTGCTGCAAAGTTTGGCCAAGTTGATTCTACTAAATCGTTCTAAACTGACGGATCATTGATAGAGGAGTCAGCAATTAAATGTATTGGTGTAGCAACATGTTCGGTTTTTTTTAAGGATTGTTCAGTAAATTTTGAGAAGATCAGTTCGGTATTTTTTGAAATATTGCTAAAGGTTATGTAGTACCGAGGAACCGGTAATTGAAATTGATTACCGAGGTGACCACCGAGAGCTCAGCTGTTGAAAAATCGGTAATTTTTAAACTGAACCCGGTAAAAATAATTAAGTGTGTAAGTTCCACAGGCGACCAACAGACCTCCATATGAAAACCACCAACAGACACAGCTATCTCATTCGGGAACACCAACCGCAATCCACACCGAACCCAATGACGTCTATATTAGGTCTGGCGCCGTAGCCATAATAATATTTGTGAAATGAGCAAAATTCGCTCATGACACTAATACCACTGCACTCCTTGCGCACGCTACAGAAAAGCTCGCAAAGTGCTACGTCATACTATTTATTTTGATTCGTTTGCTCCGTGATTGTTTATTGTATGCGCTAAAAAACTTAATTTTTCTACCGATTCCTGTCTACCGATAAATGGAAAATTGGTTCTATATCGCTACTTAATTGTCAAGTCTCAGCGTTTGAAAGTTTGTGAGGCAAAAATTCGATTACCTCAGTTAAAATCACTATAAATGATCCATGAAATCGGTAGGAAATGCTTCTGCTCAATAAATGGCATTTGTATCATTATTATTTCTACAATTCAGCATTCATAATAAACCGTTGAGCCGATTTTTTTTTTATCTGAACCAATGCCCGCCTATAGAAAGTTCAATAGTGTTACGTCATCACTCGTCGGCTCAGCAATGTTTACATTATTTTTTCTTCCAATACAAGCAAGCAGTGCGTTGCCCCAGACCTTATATAGACGTCATTGCACCGAACCCTCCACTTTATTGTCAATTTTCAATACATAATCGCTCAGCACCAACCCACAGTACACCACAGACTATCCAAATTTATGGCAACACACCACAGCCAACTTCCGACACAAACTAAGACTTCCACTCGACAAATTCTCCTATCCACTACCATTGAGCGGATCTACGATGCCGACGGAGCTAAAAGCTCTCCAAATTACTGCTTGATTCCTGCTCGCGGTATTGTTTTATTTTGAAAAGCATCGAAAATATCTGGAGCGTATCGAAAAAAGCTGAAAACTGAACAATCTCTCCACGTTTCGATAGCATTTCGAGTTTCAAAGAAGTTATGCGATTTAACGTCCTGCATAAGCTGACGATTCCACTCGCATGCGAACTTGCCAGTGGAATCTGACAGATATTGTGCTAGCTAGGCCTGAGTTCTATCACACGTCGACCATCGATATGATAATCGGTGCCGTGTATTACCTCGACCTGCTGCAGGACGGAAGGATCAGACTCAGCTACCCTAGTAGCACACTTGTTGCCATTCAGTTGAGAAAACATAAATATGACTTGCTAAGTCATAATCAAAATACTACAACTAATTATGACCGTAGTGTGCTACTTGGGTAGTTTCTAAAACACAGTTTTCAATTAGATTGTTTACAGACGTGTTCCCAGCAACTCGATCTCCGTAGTAGCAACAGCCACCACGCTGTGTTCTATGTCCGATCTTCAAGAGTACCTTACTCCGTGGAAGAGTCCACCTGTAAAGAGTTATTTAAGAAAACCACTATCCGTGACGTAGATGGTCGTTTCATCGTGAAGTTGCCTAGGAAGGACCACGTTATTGGTCATCTGGGTGACTCCAGAGCTGTGGCGGAGCGGCGGTTCCTTATTCTGGAAAGAAGGTTATCCAACAACCCTCAGCTGAAAAAGGAGTACGTGTCAATGGGGCACATGGAACAAATAAGCAGGAAGGAGTTCAATGCTGCGTGCAAAACATCGTCTGGTCTTTAGCTCAACGACGGGCTAATGATCGGTCCTGTGGTTCAGGATCACCTAATTTCGATTCATGCTCGATTCCATCTGCACCGGAACGGCATTGTGGCCGATGTAGCAAAAATGTATCGGATGATAAAGATGTGCCCACGTTTTCTGATCACGATGCAGCTGATTTTGTGGAGACGCAGACGCCGACGAACCTATCAAAGTGTTCGAGCTAACGGCGGTAACGTACGGCATCGCATCCGCTACACGTAGTCCGGTTCAACTAGCAGAAGAGGGAGAAGCACACATCCAGGCGCAACAAAGGTGTTACGGAAAGATTTTTACGTTGATGACATGATCACCGGCGTTGACAATCCCGAAGAAAGAGAAAAGCTGGTCGAAGACATGGTCGC
Source organism: Aedes japonicus (assembly GCA_034211315.2). Lineage (NCBI taxonomy): Eukaryota > Metazoa > Arthropoda > Insecta > Diptera > Culicidae > Aedes > Aedes japonicus. Next base: position 5,372 of record JASCZW010016423.1, on the reverse strand, counting down.
ACTCACAGACTCCGCTAGGTTCACACTACGCAAGTAGAACTCCAACTGTGAAAAGGTGCTCAGAGATTTGCGGCCGGATCGTCGTGATCATTGAGTGGTATTCGAAATGGATTTCTCGCCATACTTACCTTACCCATCAGACCAAAGCCGATGTGGCCTCTGCTGTACACAGAAGTTGTCTCCATTGTAATCGGCCCATGGCTGTACCTCGCCAGCCTCGCTGTCTGCGGAGAGTCCGCAGGTAGCCTTCTACTTGATCGATCCACCTTGCTCGTTGCGCGCCTCGTCTTATTGTACCCGTCGATTCGTTTTCGAGAACCATTTTAACAGGGCTGTCGTCCGATATTCTTACGACATGCCCAGCCCATCGTAGTCGACATGTTTTAGCGATGTGTACGATGCGAGGATCCACTATAGATCGTATGCAGCACAAAGACACCAAGAGTGCATTGGTCCTCCACTAGCGTAGTTCGGCGAACTTTGTTCGATCTTAGCATCCTTCAGAGTCCAATGTAGGCACGATTGCCAGCCATAATGCGCCTTTGTATCTCTCTGCTGGTGTCGTCTTCAGCGGTCACCAATGAGCCCAGATATACGAATTCATCTACTACATCGATTTCATCAAAGTCGATCTGAACTCGTGCTAGGAGGCTAACATTGTCTTCTCGCGAGCTTCTTTGCTTTCAACGTATTAATCACAAGCCCAATTCTACCAGCTTCAGCCTTAAGTCTGATGTACGTTTTCGCCATCGTCTCAAAGTTACGCGCTACGATATCAACGTCGTCGACGAAGCCAAATGATTGGACATACTTCCTGAAGATCGTGCCACTCGCCTCTAGCTTTAACCGTGAAAACGCTGGGTCTCGTCTTGTGCACCAAACCGACAAATGCCGTTGCACCATGCCCGAGTGGAACAAAACGTCGGTGATTACAAAACGCGTTGTGATTTCCGACGCGTCTAAGCTTTTCTATCCACTGAGTCTGGCAAGTGGTAAGTCGTCACCAAAGCAATAATCATTATTCAGACACTGTGGCAGCTGTAAATGAGCTGGAATGATCCGCTTCCAGAAAACCTTCAGGCCTTTTGGTTGAAGTATCTCCGGAATCGTAGTTCACTGGAATACATTTGCATTCCGCGATGGGTTGGGTATACCCAGGAATGCGTCTCAGCCGAATGGCATGCATTCAGCGACGCTTCGGATAACGCACACGACGCTTGTTTGTACCTCCGCTGTAGTTACGCGGATGGCACTGTGCGTGTCCAGCTAATGGTGGCTAAGAGTTACGCCACTTGAGGATCTGAAGAAGAAGAAACGTAAACAGACTACGCTCCGTCTCGAATTATTATCTGCTCAGCTTCTCAGCCATCTTTGCGAAAAGGCTAGCCAAGCCACCTCACCAGCTCACTTGTAATTCTGTCGTACTTCTGGACTGATTCCAACATCCTAAATTTTGTATTGCGTCGGTACCATCGCGATGGCAAACTCCTGGTGGCGAATAAAGTGTCCGACATTCAGCATCTGACGAAAGACAGGAATCGGCAATCCAGCGCGGAATTTCAGTCAAACAGATGGAATACCAGCTTCTATGGTTCAACGGACCTGTTTGGTTGCACCAAGGTCAATGCTTCTGGCCTATAACCTGTGATGTCAGTGTTGAACATATTGATCCAGCCTCCCTTGAAGAACGGCAATCCGTAGCCTACCAATGCAAGTCATTGCTCCAAGCGAGATATTCTCGCTACGTTCGTCACTGTTTTCTGTTGTTCGACTGGTGGCTTTAATACGTCGGTTCCGTCACAACTCGCAGAGAACGAACAAAAACTCCCGAAAAATCGGTGCCATCAGCACGGAAGAATACGAAGACGCTCTACTGCAACTTGTTCGCCTCTCGCAAAAGGAATGCTTTCCCCAGGAGATTGCAAGTCTATCCTGGGAGGATCATGGTGAAGACTCCTCGAGAATATCATCCCTCCATCCCTCTATACTACGAGATGGAATACTCCGCGTTGGATGCCGGCTCCGGAATGCACACACTCAGATTTTTTTAACAGAAATCTGTAAAATGTTACCGAATTCTCAACAGTTGAACGTTCGGTATTCGGATTCAACGGATTTCGGTAAAATTTTACCGAAATCCGATAATTTTTTTACAGATTTCTGTAAATTTCACCGAAATCCGATAATTGGATTACTGAGCGTTCAGCCGTTGAGAATTCGGTGAAGTTTTACAGATTTTACAGAACTCAGACGCTGTTGTCCGATGAAATGCAGACCGTGCGCAAATCGAAGCCGTTTTGAACTCCAGACCCCTCACCGCTCAGTAATGATCTTGGAAATTTCAACGAACTGGCATTTCCTAATAACGTTTGCATTAAAAAAATGGACTTTTTTTCGGATGGTGATAAAAAAAGGTAAGACAAGTAATTGCTTTTGGTAAATTTCCCATGGAAGGTAATTATTTGGGATTACGCCCTTGTAATGACGGACGAAAACATGCGTGTAGGCATGTTTCTGAGTTCTTTCTTCGTTTTTTTAATGATTCCTCCTCAGTTTTCGCGACCAAATTGTTGAATTTGGTCTTAGGCTTCAGGTTGGCCCAGAAATTCTCGATGGGACGCAACTGGGGGGCGTTGGCGGGTTCGACGACTTGGGTTTCACATCGATATTCAGCCGCTCCAGCTCCTCCAACGATCGCTTCGAGTAGTCGGTCAACGTCCTTATGATATTTCTTGATGAACGACGCAACTTCCGGCAGGCATTTCGGTCTATAAATTTCCCCGTTTACGACCAGTCCGGAGCGAAAGAAGAACGGCTTTGACATCCCCTTCTCGTTGATTGTCAGCCACAGCAGCACCTTCTTGAGGAACTTGGTGAGTGAAATGAACTTCACCTCGGAGCTCACTTCCTTCGTGGGGGAAGTTAAATACGAAGTGCCCTGCCAGTCGTTACCATCCAGGGTGAGATAGGTCTCGCCGTCCATTACTACCGTGACGTTGTGATTCGCGGGGAAACTCGAGTTGACCATCTTATTTAGTTGCTGCCGCTGCAGCTCCAAAACCAGTGGACGCGACTTCTTCTTGTATGTTCATGTTCGCCAGGTACTTTTTCACTGTTTGGCCGGTTGAACCGACCCCCCGGCCAAGCGCACGCAGCAATGTACCCACTTTTCGCTTGGTCTTCCTCTTCTGCATCCTTTTGAGCTTCTTGTCGTTCAGGGTCGTCGGCCGTCTTTCTTTCGGTGCTCTGATTGTTGTCTAATAGTGCCAAGATGTTGTAGATGCCGGAACGGGCGTATCCGGTGTCCACAAGTGCAACACGATGTCCGTTTTCGACGCTACGGGGTGCCGTTCTTTGAACGCGCCAACACTTCTGAACGGCTTTTCTTTAATGTTTTTGCCATCGCGGTTAGAGTTCGACTGATAGAGCTGTCAAAATTTTTCTACTGACTCATGGGTTACTATGATTGATGCTGCATTGGTAGTTTTGTCAGTGCAGGTGAAGGCATGAAAAATCGGCCATTTTTGTCCAATTTTTTTTAATGCAAATGATACAGCATCCTCTGTAACTGACTGTATAGACTGTATAGACTGTATAGACTGAGTAACTCTACCTTTTACGCGACTGAGTCGTAGTTCCCATGTGACTGAGTAAAGTGGCCTCTTAAATTGAATTTCATTTTACTGTCGTGTACCGAACTCACGTGCGTGTTTCGTTTGCCTCAAGTTCAGACGCATTGGGAAGAAATGTACCTGTGGGAAAAGTGTAACTGTGGCAACCCCCATGGAGCCTATTTCAAAGGGTGCCCGGTTATCAACACATTGAAAGTGGATAAAAACATCCACTTCTGGCAAGCCAGAAAAATAGTCGACATTGAAAAAATAAACATCGTAGTTAGATTCAGTAAAAGAAGCTGTCACGAGACAGTTCGATGAAAGGTTTAAGCAGAAGAGTAAAAAAGATATATATTATGCGGAAGTATTGGAAATTGAAATTGAGAAACAGTTTGAAATAAAAGTCAAGGACATGGAGAAAAATCTTGAAGAAGTAAATAATGAAGGTGGTCAACAGGGAAAGAAATAGGCTGAAAAGGGATTAGATGTTTACAAAGAGAGCTACATCCAAGCAACACAGCAACTTTACTATATTAAACAAGTTGAAGGTACTGTAAAATGACAAAAACAGGTTATCAATATAAGTGTATAACATTTGATGTAGAAGGAGATGTTCGCTCATCACTATGAGGCACCAAGAGTGTACAGTAATGTTTGCTAGAATGAAAGATATGAAGAGAATGTGTTGAAAGTTCCGTCAGTGTACGGTAGGTTGGAAATAGAATAAAAGTATTGAAAATTGAGCGAAAGGGCATGGGTAAAGTGGTACCCCAATAGACCCCAAGGAACAGCACTTGCACAGCAGAGCATGGTGACACTTAACCTCGCTTTTATAAAGCCCAGTTGAGTCTTTGTAACCAGCAATATCCTATATTCACATCCTCAATTATTGATTTAAGAACCCATACCAATGTCCTTCGCCAATGCATGATCTGTGTATGTTGTGAATCATCGTGTAATGACGAAAGTCTATGCCCAGCTGATGCCATATCTGTTGTCAACATTTTACTCACCTAACGAAACACAGAAAGCACTTGTCGGTCTCACAATCGACCACGCACTTACCATATTCATCGCTTAGTACCGCTACGATAAGAACGCTGGCCACACACATAGTATCGCTACGTTCCGAACGAATGACCAATCCAACGTTGAAGAATGTCCCACGCCAATCCCGATCACCACCCCCAGGAGCACGACAATCCCACATTTGATCTCAGCTGGGACTACGGAAGATACGGTACGGAACTTCGCGTTGCTCCCCAGAACAACGTCACTCCAGTAGGTATGTTTGTTGGACTCAACCATATTCAGACGCATCAACACCTTACAACCTTATCAACCTAATTTCAGTCCACTCAGGAGAAAATCGAATCATCACCGCGCAGCCACAAAATAGCGATAACAATCGTAAGTGTTCATTTCACCCTATCAATTCAGCTGTTAACGAGTGAAGCGTGTTTTTAGTGTCGGTAATTGTACCCGCAACGACAATCAGATCCGTAAACAGCCCATTTCTGACACCGTTCAATCCACGGTCGGGTTTGGACTTCCTCTATGGACTGGCATCGATCTTCATCGAGCAGACCTATGAGCTCAACGATTGTAAGTTGTTCATTATAATAATCAAAAAAAAAATAGAAACTTTATTCAAACGTCAAATGCCACGCAGTTCTATCGGCTGTTTCCTCAGAAAACCGTTACACAATTCGAGGTCCGTCGAATGAAGCGCTCTACGGCGTGTCGGAGAGTTCAGAA
>JASCZW010016422.1:0-18726 GCA_034211315.2 Aedes japonicus | reverse complement strand
TTAGTACCCAAATACCCAGTTAAATGAAACGGTAATCATTAATTTCAATAAATCGATAGTCACTGAAGCAACGCGGTCGCCATATTTTTTCTAAACGAAAACTTTCATATTTTGCTTATTAATCTTTAAATAAACAGTTTGCTCATATCCAATATTTGAAACAATATTGACGATTCCGATTAAAAATAGCCAGAAAGTTATGATCAATTGCAGTTTTGGATATTACGATGTTTACCCTTACTTAGCTTTAAGCCTAGTATGCAGCTGACGAGTAATTTTTGCCATTTTTAAAGAAGTAATTTTGATAACTGCTTCATAATGGGTGAAACGTCAGTTTCTATTGCGGAATAATCCAAAGGAATATTATTCCGCAAAGAAAAGTGACAGCACCATTAAGATTACCTGGTCAGACATTACTAACGTTAAGAAGTTTGTCCTCCTTTTCAGCTGCATACAAGGTAAGTAATTGGGAGAGTAAAAGCATTTCTTGACCATTACTTGTCCTATCCTAATGCACATTACTTTTGAGCTGCATACTAGCCTTTACTAAGATTTCTACATACTTAATTAATATTTTATTTTTAACAAAAAACATTTTTACTTTGAATAAAAATGAACATTTCTAGGTTTTTTTTCATTAGGGCGAATCTGCAATTGAGAGACTCTGTTTGATTACTTTCTTCCATGCATATTCCATTCATCGTTACGTTTTTCATTTAACTATTTGTAGAGTATGGTAGCCAGCACTGTTGTGTTTCTATCTGTACTAAAGAATCCCTCAAAAGATTTATAATAGCGCTGTAATAAAGGAAAGAGAGCGAGAGAGGAGAGAGCCTCTCATTGTTAGATTCGCCCTTTTGAAAAAAATCCTAGATTTGTTTCTCTATATGTGCCGAGTTAAAATTAAATTCAAGAAAATTTCAATGAAAAAAAAAAGCAAAAGAAAAATTTGAAAGATGTCAAAATAAGTCATGGTGTCTGTTTTTCGACTATTTTACTTCAATCGTAATAAGTTCAGAACATAAATTCTCAAACCGACCTTACCGGAAATATTCTAAGTCCACGTAAACAATCTCCCTGAACTGTCAAAACTACATTGATGACGCCATCGTGCAATAATCTATACTTTTCAATATGAGTAACCTTCAGCACAATGGAAGGCCAGCGTAACAGTATCTCTCGTTTCTCTTGCAATCACACATGATGGATAGAAGTTTTATGCTTGGTGCTGCGAGACGTGTAGCGTGTAAATAAAAATAATTTCTCTTCATTATTTTTTATACCCTTCTCTCTTCATTTCATTCTTTCTCTCTCTCTCTCTCTCTCTCTCTCTCTCTTTGTCTCTCTTTGTTTGACTTTCTCTCAATTCCATTCTCAAGTAACACGCAAAAAAATCACTCTGCTTTGATTCAACAAAATATTTTGTTGGTATTCAAACCAAAGTTTCTATTTGCTTCAATTCATAAAAAAGTTTAAAATCAATTCAAAATTTCATTCAAATTAAACCGACAAAATTATTTAAAGTAATCACCGCTGTGTGATTCAGAACAATCAACATTATTTTTCAACTCAAATGATTAATTAATTGCTCCAACAAAGCATTTTGTCACCTTAAGAAATCACTCTGCTTTGATTCAACAAAATATTTTGATAGTATTAAATGCAAGCTTTCTGTTTGTTTCAATTCAAGAAAAAGTTCCAAATCAATTAAAAATTCCATTCAAATCAAACCAACATTTTTTTTAAAGTAATCACTGCTGTGTGATATTAATTTAAATAATATTTGATTTATAACAATCACATTTATCGTTTAACGCAAATGTTTAATTTATTGTTTAAACAAAATATTTTTTAACGCTAAGAAATCACTTTGTTTTGAATCAACAAAATGATTTGTTGCTTTTCAATACAAGGTTTCTATTTGTTTCAATTAATGGAAAATTTCTTATTCAATTCAAAATGTCATTCAAATCAAACCAATCAATTTATTATCAAATCCATATTGTTATTGTGCAAAAGTTTCACAATGCTGACAAGAAGCTGCGTCTGCCTTTGCCTCCGGTAGTTTTTCTAATGTAAGTTTAAACATAATATATTATAATATGTTGATAGATATCAAGATTTTCAACAAGTTATTGTCGTAGCAGATAACTGCAGTTGATCCAACAATCAGACTCTACAGTGCACAACACAGGCGATTAGACAGCGCACAAATTCGACGTTGCGTTTAAGAAGCAGATCATGAGAAAAATCGGATTGCGGTCTGTCGCGAGCATAGTCCTTATATCATGGCCGTAGAGAACCACATGTCTAATCAGCGTCTTGTCTTGTTAACTTCGCGCCGCGACGATTTTTACTTGACCGGAGTGACTTCGGGAGTCCATAGTGGGCACGATTTCTTGCCAAAATGTGAGCATACATAAATAATTTGAACAAATAAACACGTCTTTCAGTACAATAAACCATGAAGCATTATTTCAATTTAATGGTTTTGTTGTATTAATTCATCAATGTTTATTAATTCAACAAATGCGCTTCATTCCGCATCGAACGCTGAAGAGCTTCGGTTCAGTTTTTTTTTCGCACTTCGCACCACCTTTTTTGCTCAGTTTTTTTTCAACCCGCTATCAACCACGCGGTGATTGAAATTAGTGCACTAATTGAACCACCGAAATCCAGCCGAGCGTTCCTTAAGGTTGAAGAAGTCGTAATTAATTTGGGCAATGATGATGATTGCCTGCTTCTTTTTCTTCTTCTTCCTGTCAACAATAATTTTTAGCCGTTTTCGGTAATAAATCATGACTTATATTTTCCTGTGCATGTTCACTGATTAGAATTGTGTTATTCTCACTTGCTAAAAACCATTTTATCAAACAAAACACTATAAATTCACTTAAATCTGGTAGTTTTCAAAAACTTGGTTCGCTTACCCAATACACCAACACAAACTCGCCATTTGCTTCTCAAACTAACACTATTACAAAGACCCATCACTTGATTTTTCCATAAACAATTCTGGTTGATTTCCAAATTTTCACAGCTTTTAAAGGGATTCACCGCTCGCGAGCTGGATTTTTCTTCCTATGAAAATTCACTTTTTGTTCCTTCAAGCACTTTTAAATGAGAAAACTGCTTCCGAAATTTCCAAGCGAGAAACATGCCAGGCCACTGTATTGTCAATGTAGCAGAACAGCGCAACTCGTAAAATCAATCGCGCCCCAAGAAAAAATTCACGATTCATTTGAGCGCATTGCAACTTCGAAAATCTCAACAATATAAACCTTACTTTCGACAGCACACACACTACGCTTCAAGCGAGCCAGAGAATCATCGATCATCGGCAGTTGCCAGATTTACATCTCGATATTTTTAGCTGAAAGGTTTTGGCATGTTCAAAAACTGGGATATTTCTGTACAAAACATGTTGTGTCGAATGTTTTTCGGTGCCTTATGATATATTTATTGAGTTGGAAGCCAAATATTTGCTAATTTGCTATGTAACATAATTTACCATAAGCAACAATTTTTAAAGAAATAATATTCTTCCCTGAGATGGCAACAATGCTTGTCAGCTGATATTTTCGCTCCGCCCAGTTTCCTCCTATCAATTAGTAAACAATTTTCGCACAGACCGAGCGTAACTTTGTCAATAATTGAAATTAATTCCGGTGAGTAGTAATGCCGCAGAAGAGGAAAACAACGGGCGGCACAGTAACAGTTGAGCGGGAGTGATCAGGAATAATATTCATCGCTGGATCGATATTCGACACTTATCAACGGATCAGTGTTCTGTTTGTCGAAGGATCGGTGAGAAGTGATTGTTATTCAAAACGTGAAGATGAAAATGTTAAATGGAATTGTGCACCATTATCAACTGGGGAATTATTCAGTGAAATAATTTTCATCATTTAATTCACGATTGGCGTGAGAATTTGTATGCAGGTGGTTTGTAGGCTGGGGAATGTTCTCATGATGGTTTGAAACCCCCTCCACATCTGGAAAGGGGGGCTCCCATACAAATGAAACACATTTTTTTGCATAACTCGAGAACTAATCAAGCAAATGGAACCAAATTTGGCATGTTGGGTGGTTTTTGAAAGTAAAAAAATGTTTCCATTGTAGTCTGAGACCCACCCCTATTCTGAAAGGGGGGGATCCCACACAAATGAAACACAAATTTCAGCATAACTCGAGAACTAATCAAGCAAATGGTACTAAATTTATCACGTGAAGGTTTGTGAAAGCAATAAATCTTTCTAAGGTGAGTCGAGACCCTCCTCTTTCTGCAGAGGTGGGGGGGCTCCCATACGAATGAAATACAAATTTCTGCGTTATTCGAGAACTAATCAAGCAAACGGAACCAAATTTGACAGGTGGAGGTTTTTGAACGCAAGAAACGTTTCTATGGTGGTTTGAAACTCCTCTGCCTTATAGAAGAGTACATCCCCAGCAGGGTTGTTTCCTCAGTGCACTATAGAAGATGTTTGTTCATGCAAGTAAGGGTACAACAAAATATGAAAATTATCGATGCTTTTTTTAGACTTTTCCTTCTTCCTTGACTTGTCAAGCTTATTGCTTTCACAATTAGCTTATTGCCTACTCACAACTTAATGTTCTAGATGCACTTTCACAGTTGTTAATTGAGAGCTTCTGATGCCAACACAATTCATGAATTTGTATATTGTGTGATAAGCACAATAATACTCTATGCCCAAGGAAGTCGAGCAAATTTCCAACCCCAACATATTTCGTCAACCGGACCGTGTATGGATTTCCGCTTTCAGCATTATGAAGGATACAGCTGGCATAACAAATACATGCCCCCGTTTGCTGAGTGTGGTGCTGGAGCTTTACTGAGCAAGTTTGTTGCTGATCGCGGACAAATAAAATTAGCACAAGAAAAAATCATGCTTCGACCTGCAGAAATGCAGCCGACGTTTGAGGATTTATAGGATTAACGAAAATTAAGACGATGCTAACAACGGCAGAAATAAAGGATTTACAGGAAGAATACTCTCAAGGTTCACCGCTGATGTGATTGGTTCTACAGACAAGTTGAAAAAAATGTAATTTGATTTTACTCACGACCACAATATGGGGCCACATCCGATAGAACAAACATATTGTCGGAACACTTCTACAGCTCGTAAAAAATGTAACCGGATACGATTTTAATTTAACGAATATTTTTATTGACCAATGAATTTCTTTTGTTGTATACCCGATGGTTTGTATAATAGACCACTGTAATCCATGTTAAATTTTACTATTGAATTAATCCTTCAGCATATGTGTCATGAAAACCCATTTATCAAAAAAGCGACACGCAAGCAATTTCACCTCGTGAGTTATTGAAATAAATAGATGTTGCAAGTAATTTCAATACTTCCCACTCAAACACTTGTCTCATGTGTAATGTAATGGTAAACTTAAGACTAGATTTTGATTTTTATTTTCTCACACATTTGTTCAAATAGATTTACCAATACAAGCGCAATTAAATCATTGATTTCAAAAAATAATTACGAAGTCTTCAACCTTAAGGGAAGCAGACATTCCCGGCCGAGTCCGACGGATGTGCTGTTCATCACCAGCCGATACTCTCATCAAAGAAGTATAGTAGAAGTAGAAAGGGTAGCCACAGCAGCATCATCATCGCAGCAGTGACGGTCATCGCCCTATCCATAGCCGATCAGCAACCGGTGCTTTGTTACAAACAACAGCGAAAGAGCCACACCGGCAAAGGCAAAGCAAACACAACAGCAGCGTAAGGGGCAAGTAGCACAATTTTTGTTGTTATTGTTCGCACTGGTAGTATTTTGTGTATCTCTCTCCATTTAGTAAAATCGTTGTCTGTAGGGGGCTCAAAAAAATAAATATATCTGATTTAATTTTTTTTTTTTATATAATTTTTTTATTGTATTTTTCTTTAATTTAATTTAATTTCGCATGGATGTTTCTAAGGGGGCGACTTGCCTCCCAAAGATGTTTTTAGGGCGCGCTGTTATCAGCCGTCTTCTGCGTCTCCTCGGGTTGTCTACTTTCGGCAGAAAGTGATAGCCCTAAACTTTTTCTGCATTGAACGAAATTTGACGCGTCCTTATCCGGGGACCGAATTTCATCAGGTCAACTGAAACAAACTGCGTGTTACTGGACCTACGTATAAAAATGAAAATGATATTGCTAGTGACGTAGGTAACAATGCCGAGTACTACGTCTACATCCCATCTCGAGATGTGGAGATAGATGGAGTGGTTTCTGCAGCGACCCTGACGTGTGAAGACGTTATGGAAGGTATGGGGCGACTTCCTAATTCTGTTTCGTCTACCATAGAAATTTTGGAATGTACAAAATTGCACGCAGCATCAATGGTAGATGGAAGACGTATTCACAGTCGGACTACAAGTGACCTTCGCCGGATCAGTTCTCCCAAAATTTGTTGAAATTGATAATGTTTTCTTACCAGTGCACCTTTTTATACCAAGGGTATTTAATTGTACCAAGTGCAAACAGTTGGGACATACGGCTATTTTTTGCGACAACAAGCCCCGTTGTGGCAAATGCGGCCAAAAGCATCTAGAGGATGCTTGCCAACAGGAAGCAACAAAGTGTGCTTACTGTGGCAAAGAGCCTTCCACGAGTTGCAGAATTGCCCCGAGTACAAGAAACGCACTGGTAACGTGAGACGTTTCATACAAGAACGCTCCAAGCAGACGTATGCAGAAATGTTAAAGTCGCAAAACGGAGCGTCTGCATCGTCTGCATCAGCTCCCCAAAAATGAAAATCCTTTATGATTTTGTCTTCTGATGAACTGGACTCTGACGTAGCCGATGAGAGTGGATTTCCGGAGGTACACGCCCCCGGTAAAAGGAAGCCAACTAGTTCCCGGGTGTGCGCCGGAAACAAATAAAAGCCACTCTCAAAAGCTTGCAAAAAATGGAGGTAGCGGGGTCCATTTAAAAACCGAATAAACCGGTAATAGCTGATGCATCCGTTCCTAGTTGTAGCTATGCCGCCCTGCCGCTACCTAATAACAGTAACCGTAAGAGGTTGCCAAAAACACCAAAAAACAAGTACTACGTCTGCTCGCAATTCTAAGAATATGCCGTCCAAGCGAGGTAAGATTAATTTTAGGGACATTGTGGATAACATTTTAAATGCTCTTGGTCTTTCGGATGCTTCACCGCCCGAGGGATTATTGACCTGGTTATTCCTATAGTTGGAAACTACTTCAAGCAATTGACTGTATCATGGCTCCTCATTGGTGAATTCATATCTTTCGATGAATAATTCATCGAGTGAGGTTCAAGATATGATCACCGTATTACAATGGAACTGTCGTAGTCTAAAACCTAAATTAGACTCGTTCAAGTATTTGATTCACAATTCTGATTGTGATGTATTTGCTCTCTGTGAAACATGGCTTTCTTCTGAAGATGAATTAAACTTCCACGATTTTAACATTATTCGCCTGGATCGAGATGATTCATATGGTGGCGTACTTTTGGGGATCAAAAAGTGCTACCCTTCTATAAAATCTCACTCCCAATAATCTCAGGCATTGAAATCGTCGCTTGCCAAATAAATGTAAAGAATAAAGATCTTTGCATTGCTTCTGTCTATGTCCCTCCGAGGACATCAATAAACCGTCGTCAACTTTGGAGTTCAATTACATTACTTCCATCTCCAGTTCTTATCCTGGGTGATCTGAACTCCCACGGTACTGCTTGGGGCGAACAATACGATGACAATAGAGCGGGTATTTTTTATGACTTATGCGACGATTTCAACTTGACCATCTTGAACACTGGGGAAGCGACACGAATAGCAAAACCTCCTGCCAGGGAGAGTCGACTTGACATATCTTTGTGCTCTAACTCACTATCATTAGATTGTCTGTGGAAGGTAATCAATGATCCCCATGGTAGTGATCATTTACCAATTATTATCTCAATCACAAATAGTTTTAAAAAACAGACCAACCAATCCATGTTGCTTATGACCTCACGAAGCATATTGATTGGCAACATTTTGCATCGGCGGTAACCCTTGGTATTGATTCTTCCGATCCTTTTCCACCATTAGAAGAGTATCGTTTTCTTTCCGAACTGATGTACAAAAGTGCATTAGAATCTCAGAAACGACGTGTTCCAAGTGCATCCCTCAAAGAAGACCCGCCACCCCTGGATGGGATGACGAATGCACTAAGTTGTATCTTGAGAAATCCGATGCGTTTAAAGATTATCGTAGACATGAAACATGTGAGCTTTTTGATAAGTACCTAAAGCTTGAAAAAAGCTTAAAAACTTACTCAAAGCTAAGAAACGCAATTATTGGCGTTCGTTTGTAGAGGGACTATCTAGAGAAACCTCGATGACAACGCTTTGGAGAAAGGCTCGTTACATGCGAAACCGCTCATCCTCCAATGAGAGTGAAGAATACTCCATGCAATGGATATTCGACTTCGCTAAAAGGTTTGTCCAGACTCTGTCCCAACACAACCGTATTTACGGGATTCCACCCGAAGTAACGGTTTTCTGGACGAACCATTCACAATGTTGGAATTTTCAATGGCACTTCTTTCATCGAACAACTCTGCTCCGGGAAGCGATATGATTAAATTCAACCTTCTGAAAAATCTCCCTGATATCGCTAAAGACGATTACTTAACCTGTACAACACTCTCTTGGAATTAAACATAGTTCCACCCGAATGGAGACAGGTTAAAGTAATAGCTATTCAAAAGCCTGGGAAACCAGCGTCTGATTACAATTCATACCGTCCGATCTCTATGCTATCATGTTTAAGGAAATTGTTAGAAAAAATGATCCTATCAAGACTTGACCGTTGGGTTGAATCAAACAACCTGCTATCAAATACGCAATTTGGTTTCCGAAAGAGCAAAGGAACAAACGATTGTTTAGCGTTGCTTTCATCTGATATACAACTGGCCTTTGCACACAAGGAGCAATTGGCTTCAGTGTTTCTGGATATTAAGGGCGCATTTGATTCAGTTTCCATAGATATACTGGCAGATAGCCTGCACAGTAATGGTTTACCAGGAATTTTAAATAATTTTTTGTATAATTTACTGTCAGAAAAACAAATGACCTTCAGTCTAGGTCAACTGACAACTTCCAGAATTAGCTACATGGGCTTACCCCAAGGCTCATGTTTAAGTCCCTTACTTTATAATTTTTATGTTAAAGATATTGATAACTGCTTGGAAAATAGATGCACGCTAAGACAACTTGCAGACGATGCTGTGATCTCCTTAAGAGGTCCGCGTGCGGAAGTCTTGCAAAGACCATTGCAAAATTCTCTAAATAATCTGTCCATCTGGGCCAGAAATTTGGGGATCGAGTTTTCACCGCAAAAACCGAATTGGTAGTGTTTACTAGAAAGCGGTTCCCAGCCCAACTGCGTCTCAAGCTGTTGGATAGAGACATTACCCAATCTTTGACCTTCAAATACCTTGGAGTCATGTTTGATTCAAAATGCACTTGGAGTACTCACATTGCGTATTTAAAACAGAAATGTCAACCAAGGATCAATTTTCTTAGATCAATTTCCGGAACATTGTGGGGTGCTCACCCGGAAGACCTTATTAAACTCTACAAAACAACTATTCTTTCAGTTCTCGAATATGGCTCTTTTTGCTTCCTCTCGGCAAGAAACAGCCACCTCATTAAATTGGAACGCGTTCAATATCGTTGTTTACGTATTGCCCTTGGCTGTATGCATTCAACACATAATATGAGCCTGGAGGTTCTGGCAGGAGTAAACCCTTACAGAACCGCTTCTGGGAGCTCTCATCTAGAATACTGATCAAGTGTGGAATCAGTAACAACCTTGTGATTGAAAACTTCGAAGAAATGCTCGAATTGAGTACCCAGTCTAGATTCTTGCGAATCTATATTAACTATATGTCATCCATTATTAGTCTTCCATGCTACAATTCTCCTAGTGTACGCTTCCCTTATCACAGTTCCTCCATTGATTATGATCTCTCCATGAAACAGGCCATTCAAGGAGTTCCAGATCAACTTCGGCCTATTATAATTCCCCATATTTTTATTGAAAAGTACCGACATGTCAATTGCAATAGTAGATTTTTCACTGATGGGTCGCGCATTGATGGATCCACTGGTTTCGGTGTTCACAATGAATACTCATCTGCCTTCCGGAAACTTCAGGAACCTTGTTCCGTATATGTTGCTGAGCTGGCAGCAATCAATTTCGCATTGGGGATAATTTCCGGTATGCCCATAGACCATTATTTCATCTTCTCAGATAGTCTCAGTTCTATTGAGGCCCTGCAGTCGATGAAAACAGTGAGGCACTCATCTTACTTCCTTGCACAAATAAGGGAGCAGATGGTGTGTTGGTCGAAAGATCATTTAAGATTACCTTTGTATGGGTCCCCTCACATTGCTCAATCCCAGGCAATGAGATGGCGGACTCTCTAGCAAAGGTGGGCGCACAAGAAGGCGAGATTTTGAAAGAAGAATTTCACATGATGAATTTTTCCCATTAGTACGTCAGAGTTCTCTTCAAAGTTGGCAAAACGATTGGACAAGTAATTCTCTTGGGCGGTGGTTACATTCCATTATTCCAAATGTTTCATCGAGATCGTGGTTCAAAGGTCTGGATGTAAGTCGCGGTTTCATTCGTGTGATGTCAAGACTTATGTCCAACCACTACTCGCTAGACGCACATCTCTACAGAATTAACCTCGTCGATAGCAATTTATGTAGGTGCGGAACCGGTTATGATGACATCGCTCACGCAGTTTGGCATTGCCTGGATAATGATGCCTCCAGAGCACGACTATTGGATACCCTAGTGGCCCGAGGTAGACAACCCTTCCGCGAGATAAGAGATGTTTTGGGAATGCGTGATCTTCCCTACATGCAAGCGATTTACGAATTCCTTTGTTTGTCTGATCTAAGAGTGTAACGTCATCACCCTCCTTCCTTCCACTCTAGTAAATTCCCTACCATTGTGTCCCAGTTATACTATCCTTTTGTTTCCGTGCTACTTGTACCTGCCCAGCAAACTGTGGTCACTCATCTGCGGCTTTGTTCCTGGAAGGGACTACAGGCATCGAGGATTTGGTACATGTCGCAACCAAAAGCAGCAAATAATGGCTTAAATAAGTTACCTACCTAGCCCTTTCCAAACGATAATGTGACCCATTAACCTCGAGCTAGCCACGAGTAATTGGCATCCCTCTTTTACTAATAACAAAAAGTAAAAATTTTTGTACAACAATATTGAATATCGGCTCCGTAAAGTGTTACACACGCCTGAGCCTAACAAATAAACGAACTGATTAAAAAAAAAAAACAAATGCGCTTAGTTGGTTAAAGAAAATATTCTGTTTCAAACAACAAAACCCTCAGTTTAATTCTATAAAGCATGAAGTTTTATTTCAATTAAATGGTTTTGTTGTATTAGTTCGTAGCGTTTAGTTGGTTTAAGAAAACATTTAGTTTTGAGCAACAAAACACGATGTTCAATTCTATAAAGCTTGAAGTTTTATTTCAACTCAAAGGTTTTGTTGAATTAGTTCGTTAGTTTTATTGGTCCATATTCAAACCAAAATTTTAGTTGAATTGATTCTTAGTTTGAATTGGTATAACTACGTATTTTTTTGCGTGAATGATGATTTACATTTGATATAATTGAAAGCAAATGAATGGTAAGAAAGCCACATAAACATTACGCCTTATTAAAAATTTGTTCTTGCACTGTTTTGAACATCCACACAAAAGGAAACGGTTAAAAAGAGGTAGTATCAAGAATGGATGGCCCTGTTGTTTATGCACGGTAGAGCCATCTACAATTTGTAGATGGGTACGTGAAACTAAGTTCATCTGTCAAGATGCTCGGGGGTTGGTTTGAAATGAATCCGGTTTTGACTGATAAAGGGGCGCGCCTTTGAAGAGTGCTGTCGCTCACAAAAGGTTTAAACAGCGGAAACTTTCAATTAAACCTGATTCATTGCCAACAAAACAAACAATGACAACTGTAACAACACCGAATACTTCATCATTTCTCAATAGTGATGAAGTAACTCGACATGCACTAAACAAAGGCTACGGGATATACTACAATAGATCAAATTACTGGTCGCAGTGGTTTATGTCCCGAACAGAGGAAAAAAAATGGGTGCCTTCAAAGAGATGAATTGGCGATACTAGTGATTATTTTTAATATAACCTTTTGTTCTGTCATGAAGTTGCTCAGGAAGTTGCAGATCAAGAAACTCCAACGACTAAAAATGCAAAAGCTTTTGCTTTTGATTGCCATGAACGATTGTAAATTAATGACGAGAAGATGGACCTTGGCAAGTATTACATTTTTTCCAACCATCTTAGCTCCAACTCAGCTGAACAAAAATTATTATAACATTTTTAGGAAATAATCAAATGATGAAATGGAAGGAAGACTGTCAAATAAACGGCGATGACCTCTCCAAGCAGAACATTCGGATGCATCGGGGAAACTTCGAGAGCTTATGCGGCATGTTGCCAGCTTTGGCGAAAGCTAACACTAATCTGCACAGATAAAAAGAAACACTGAATTTTCTGCGTTATTTAATGCACATAAAAAACAAAAAAATCTAATGCACATAAAGGGAATGCTAGATTTGGCCGAACATAATGGGATATTTCATGTAAATTTAAGCCAGATAACGCCTGAATTGAGCCTGTTGTATGAAAGATTGCAAACAATATCGTTATTTACGCTCCTTTGGCTTGGAATTACACGAGGGGAAATTTTACGCCCTTGTTAAAATTAATTTTTTTTTTCTGTGTGTGTCAAGTCACTCCGTTGTGTAAAATGGTAGCGGTCGCCTTGTTTTCGGTAGAATTGTCCGCCGGATACCATTACATCAATTCTTTGGAATAAAAAAATCCTCAGTATGTTGTATTCTGCTGCAGTTTTATGGTGAGGCACGGCATATCTTGTGGCCATTATACCTGAAAAATTTCCTACTGACACGATCAAAAATTGAGGAATGTTTCCATGGGTTTGATGTTTTGGGCTTTCTTCAATGCTTGGGTGCGGAAGTTAAATGTTTATAATTCAAACATTGCATTTCTTTAGTAATTACCGGAATAGTATCTGAATAAGTGCACTTCCAATATTAACCGGTCTTCAAACCAGCTGCCAGGGAGTCGACAACGAAAACGAAATAACGAAGAATGCCTATATCAGACTGGGAATCGTACTCAGCCACCTCTAGCATGGTGTTGTTTTGAAGCCGTGCCTTTGCCGACTGAGCTAAGGGAAGACCCTTAAGAGCACATCAAATTTACATGATGATTGCCATCTAGACAATTCTCTACAACGAGTACTAATCATCACCAGCCTAAAGAACAGAAAATCGTAAACATTACCTGCATCACGCAGCCTCACGGCTGCTGCTCAATTGAAACAATCCCGTCGATATATCTGGCATGAATTCATGGTGCTGGTTTGTGAGTCACCACGAGAACTTTCATAGAGTTCATCATCCGGAATGAAATGGGCCTCTGTTTATGCGGCTTCGGTTTTTGCAAATATCTAATATTTTGAAATAAAGATAATTTTTATTATCATCTTATCACATTAGCATCGATACTTTCCTCAATTAAAGATGATACATTATTTGTTACAAGGCTCCCCAGAATTGCGTGAACTTTATGGCATGGCCATTCCAAAGGAGACCATCCTTACGGTCAAATTTTAGCATTTTCACTACTGTAACATTATACCTGTTAGTGTTAATGATTAATCAAGTAGAATTTCTTTTTCTATGTGTTATTCATGTAAAAGTCACTAATTTTAGTATTGGAAAATATCTACTTGTGTTTCCAGTAGTGGCTAAGTGAAATATTTTTTCAGTACACTCATTTTCATAAAGCAGACTGGAACGTCAAACCACAGACAAACAGACATAACACCTGCAGTTTCTTCATTGATCACGCATTGGACGGTCAATTCAAATGTTTCTTAGTTGGTAGTATCGCCACAGATGGCACAAAAGACGATTCTCTTACGTTCGACGTTATCACACTACCGCCATCTGTTCAGCTCAATCACCCATCACAGTGTGCTCAACAGATGGCGCGCGTGTGTTCGTGACGATGATTTGTAGTGCAAATCGTTCAATGTTTTATGTCTGTTTGTCTGTGGTCAAGCCATGGGTAAGGCGATTTATGAAAGTGGGTAAATCTCACTCTATTCTTCCTAAATCTGGTATTTGTCTACTGTTTGTACGATGGACACATATTTGTACTCACCAGATGTAAAGGAAAACGGAATCTTGCGGAACAAATGTTCAACTTTACGTTGTACATGAATGATTGCGTTGCTACCGAACGCAAGCGGTTTGAATACACTGAACCGTAGTAGAGATACGGCTTAATGATGTTGCTTTATGTTCTTATGTTGCCTTTGATCACTTAACATCATGTTAGATCATTATTTGAGATGCTTTAAATTATGTTTAAGGTATTATTTGAGAAAATGAGTGTGATTCAATCAATCTCGCTCAGCTGAATCAAACTGAATGCAATCATTAATGATTCAGCGGGAAGAAAATAGGCACTGGGAAATTGCCCATACTGCTACAGTCCGATTCATTCAGCACACTGAAAACAATATTTCACTTAGCGACGACTGGAAACACATGTAGATGTAGATAAAGAAATTCTACTTGACTAATCATTTAATTTACATTTAATTGGACATATAAGATTCACTTGATTAAAAAGCATTTTTGGCTTCCTGAATCACATGAAAGTTAAGGGGGGACATACAGTTTGTATGACCAAAAATTTCAACATTTTTTTTGGCATGAAAAGTTAGTAAATTTTTCCCGTAAAATACGCTCCCGATACCTTTTTTTTTCGAAATTCGAACTCCAAGTGTTTCGTTTCATCGTTTTTCGAAGACGCTTTCTTCACGCGCAGACCGATAACTAAAACTTTCCACGCGTTTTTCTCAAAACAGCATTTTTGGAGTTTATGCCGGTGATAACTCGAAAACTAATTATTCGATTAAGATGAAACTTATAGGATTTCTTTATTATAGTATTACCTTCTAGATGATTAAAAAATAGTTGTAATATTTTATTATAAAAAAAGGAAAAATGTGACTAAATGGCGGATTTTTTCAAAAAAGTTACGACAAAAGTGCAAATTTTTTTTTAACCTATTTTTTTTATTCATCGACTAAATATCAATGTAATTAATGTATTTTTTTTTTGGGTTAGCAGGTTTCAGATCAAAACTGCGACCAGGAGAGCCGGCACAAGCAAAATGAAACGACTTTTTCAACGCACTTTAACGGCCGCCATTTGGTTGAAAATAAAATGAAAAATATCTTTCTGCTTACTACATGGATACACTTATAATTGCAAAAAAAAAATTCGATTGGTTTGAGTTAAAACTTCCCCTTGAAATTTTGTTTTCAAAAATGAGTTTTTTTTCTCGTTCTAACTGTATATACTCCCTTAAGTGAATTTCTAGTCGCTATTTTCCACTGATTATGTGATTTTGTTTTGGATTTACGAATAAAATGAAAGCAGAATAGTAATCAACAGAATGAGTGAGCGTATGAGTGACAAATGAGTGCAAAGCGAACCGATTTTCCAGCTTGACTCGGGTGCAATTAAAAAAAAAATCAACATTGCATGTCTCCGATGGCCACGTCCATGCAACCGAAGAAGATAAGGTGGATTTGGTATCTACCAGAAGAAGACGCAGGGAACCCAAGCAGCCATCAGTAGATATCAAAGGAAAACGGAAATGAAAAGTCGGAGAGAATAGTTGAATAGAATTTTCTGTTTGGTGTAAAGAACAAAAATTTATTAAAAAATGGTCATTGGAAGCATTTAGCCTAAGAAGGTTAACTGATGCTCTATTTTTTTTCCAAACGTTTGGTATCCAAGCATTAACTGTAGTCCGAGTACCATATGATTTATGGTTATAGCGCCAATACTCGCATTCTGAAATGATAAAAATGTAAGAGAGTTTAAAGTACGGGTGGTGCAATAGATCTTATTATTATCTAGTTGGTTTTAAGGAGATGCACAGATATTCATTTATACATTAGTACCGATTTAAACCCACAGTAAGGATGCCACTCACAAAGTGTAATAAAGGCTTGTTTGGGTAATCTGAAGTAAACAATTATGACTTCAAAGTAGGCACTTTACTTGAAGACTAGAATTATGCATAGAATGCCTAAAAAGGTTTTAAGCAAAAATGCCTGAGGAGGTTATACGTCAAAAAGTGTCTTTGGCATTTTGCAGCATGCAAAAGAGATTAAGAACTATGAATTTAAAAACATGATTGTGTGTAAAAACTAGTCACTTTATGAAATGAAGATGAGATAAGAATCTCAAAACTCAAACTTCAATGGGGCGAATTTGCCTATTTTGTGATCAACGACATTCTCTATCGGATTAACTCAAAAACCCACACATGCAAATCAAATACACCATAAGATGAGAAACTGTTTCTTCTTGCAGTTGGGATTGTTGATTTCCAAGAGCAAGTTTCAATTTACGAGAAAGCGACGGTTATAGTAATTGTTTACAGTAGATCCACCTCTTTGAAACGTTGGCACTGAACTGGTCTTAGAAAATGGCTAAATGGTCAACCTGATTAATCTAGATCTGAACCAGCTTTTATTGACTCCGAAACTTTGGCGCACATCAGGTTTGACGTGGAGTTTTAGGTCCTGCACATAACTATCAATTTGGACACTACCGGTAATAGGCCCTGAACACCTCTATAATATATATTTTTATTGAGCTATACCAATTATCAATTAATGATTACTTGTCTCGTAATTTGTCCATGTTACTGGAATCAAGGTTTTCTTGCAAGAACTCCATTTTATTTTCACTTCTTTTTAGGCAAAGCCGGTCAGCTAGCACATATCGATATTTTCGCTTTGTTGATAGCGTTGTTTTTATGAATTTTATCTTTTGACGTATGGAGGATGTTCATTAAAATGCATAGAGGGTAGTTAAAAACTGACTACCTCAGAATTACCGTGTGCTTCATAGAAGAAACAAGATTTTAAAGTATGCTTAACAGCCTAATTGAACCGATTTAAACCAATGTAAAGGATGCCCTTTTTAGTCACTCACTAAGTGTGAAGACAATGCAAACTCCAACAACGCTGAAAAGTCGATCTGAACCGATTCGCTCTGCATGGATGCCGCTGATACCGCTCTCAAAGTGTGATGGTGGAGCTTGATTGCAAAGAAAAGATAACTAAATACGACCGAGGGCTGACTTGGTCAGATTTAAACCAACAGCAAGGATGCCGTCACTCATGAATTGTGACGGGGACTGCTCGATAGTCTGTGAAAGTGTTATACATAAAGCTTGCGTCTGGGCCGACTCTAAGCAGCAGCAAGGATGCCGTTGGGTCTACTCACAACGAGTGATAGTGGCTTCTGACTATAAAGACACGGTCTCTCAAAACGTTCAAGGGCCGATTCGGATCTTCTCGCACCAACAGTAAGGATGCTTTTGGGGTCACTATCAATGTGTTGTGTTGGATGTTCTTTGGGATGACAAAGTACTTTCAACAACAGTTCAAGCAATTCTATGGTCCATTATGAGCAAATAATAATATTTTTTCTACTCACAATACATTAGAATACGTACATACGTAATATTCAAAATTATTTATAATTATTAATAATGCTTGAGTAATCAGTAAAAATTACTTAAACTGTATGATAAAATAACAATTACTAAAAAATAACCACATACATTGCTGAAAAAACTTAAACTGTATACTGTTCAAATGACTTTTCAAATTTTTATATTGATAAATCGAATAAGTAAATTGCATACTAATATCTATTCCATCCAGTTTTTCAGTTTTTTTTTCAAAATTCTCAAAGATTTTTTTCAAATTATGTTGGCATTAGTGGCACACACACACACACACACACACACACACACACACACACACACACACACACACACACACACACACACACACACACACACTTTGTAAGCTGTAATACTCGATAGAGGGCGATATAAAAGTCTTCGAGCTTCATATCATGTGCAAATTAGCAATCATTTAAAACCTGTGCATTTCGAGTCAACATTATAAGCCGGTGAGGGAATCAGTATATTCCGTCGGCTAGGTAGTATCCTGAGTCCCTTGCAGCACACTTGTCACAAATATGTTTAAATAACTTTAATGTGACTCGATTAGGTCACAGTCTAGTTTCTGCAACTAGTTATGATGGATTGGAGTTGCTTGGATAGGTGTGCCCGTTAACTGTGTACTCCACACGAGGAACTTTTCCGTTGTAAAGATCGGAAATCAAAGAAGACCTCTTCAGCACGTTGATGTCGTTATTTTCCCCAGGCATTCCAAGAAACGCATGTCATATCCACAAATCTTAAGATGCTATGACCTCAAGGACAATGATAGGCTTCTTCTTTTCCTGTGTATTGACCTGCCCATGCAGTCGGAGAATTCATCCAATACCAATGGTTTCAGTCCAGAGAACCCAACATTCCTGGAAACTTCTGCTCTTCTCGTAATCGCAGCAATCTTTGAAGGTTGGATGGTTGAATGGTTTGGAGACCGAAGGTATTCTTCTCCGAATATGTTATCAACGGTCTCGGAGAACTCCCGGTGACATTAACGCGCAGTAGACTCTCACATGCGGACATATTCTTCATAGT
>JASCZW010016421.1:0-18743 GCA_034211315.2 Aedes japonicus | reverse complement strand
CCGCTTCTCTACTTCCACTTCTCTTCATCCGTTTATTTTCTTTTCCTTCCATTTTTTCAGTTCACTTCTTCCACTCTTATTCTTATGCCACTCTTCTTCCGCTTCATTTCTTCTATCATGAGAAGAGAGAACAGTAAGGTTTCATGAAAGCCAGGATTGAAGCACACAAGTTTCAAAATGACAGGAGGGACGAAGAATTTCGTCAAAACAATGCTGCAAAAAAGGAAAGATCAGATCCAGAGAAATTTTGCGCTGAACCTTGTTCCGCTGATGCTAAGAGAAATTTAAATCTTTAATTCGTTTCTTAAGTAACACACTAATAGTGAAACGAAAGTACTTGAAAGACTTCTTACTTGGGTTGTTCATCGTTGTCTCCATTACATCTGATAGCCTCTCTTTATTTACCAGAAATTTTAAAATACATTAAGGAAGACTCGATTAATTATGTCAACGAAAAAATGAACTTCCTAACCCTTACCCCACCCCCCCCCCCATACCTTCTAGTCACATTATTTGTATAGACCTGCATAACTTTCAGTAAAGATTGTCACGTTAAATCCAACCCCCCATTTCCACCGTTACATTTTGATCCATTTCGGCTTTTACCCTCGAATTCAAGCTGTTGCCTATTTTACTGACATTCCATAATCTAAACTGCAACTTTTTATGACAGGTCTTGAATGTTTTTGCTACTACATACGATATTCTTTTCGAGCACATAGAGGAATAATAGAATTTGAATTTTACAGTGTTGATCCAGAATGAGCCACAAATTGTGATGAACTCCTTCCAAAAGTATTCCATAAGGGCCTGTTCATAAACCACGTAGGCTCGTTTTTGAAGATGTTAGACCAAAACCCTCTCCCCTTCGTAGACTTTTATTCATTTTTTGAAATTTTTTATGAAGCGTAGACTTTGGTCAAAGCCAACCCTACAATTCGTTCGACAGTTTTTTCATACAATCAATAGTTTTCGAGTTAAAATATTTTGAATATAACATAGGCAAAAACACTTACGGCCTTTTTCAAAACTTACTCGAGAATCTTTTTTAACCAGCAATGAAAATGATCAGTCTGCGACCAAAAGCATGTGCGAAATCCCATTCCAACCAACGACTATGAAGTTTTGTCGATCGGTCATTTGGCGATGAATCCGTCTAAACCCACTATAAATGTCACACTTTCAAAAATTACCTTCGTAATATTTCAGCTTTTTTCATCATTGATGATAATGTAATCGTCACTTTTTAATGTATCACTGCACTCACGGCAAATGCAATTATATAGAATTATAATGAGCTGTTCTAGTCCCTACTGCCAAAAAAATTTGCTTATTAAGAATCTAAAATAGAATTGCCACTACGGCAAACAACTTCAAAAAATTTCTGGATCTATGGAGCCAGCCACTTATGATTTCGATGCAGTATCGTATTTTTGCGTCTAAATTACCTTAAAAATGACTCTTGGAAAACGAAACCACAAACAACATAATTCACACAAAATATGGCAAGTTCATTATAAAACCCGTAACTTGACACAATTCATATTACGCAAACAACTACCCCTCCCTAGAGCAATATACGTCACATGTGTGCCTATATCGTTCCAAAACCCTTGTCGCATCGCATTACAGTAACCTCTACCACACACCACACCTAACCCTTCAAGGTTTCTCCAATCACCCGTTCTCAAAGGTCATTATTAATGAACAACAACCAAATCGAATGATTGTGCCCGAAAAAGCATAACTGTCCCATCTCTGCTTGATGCCCTATACATCATGGCAGTTATGCTTCAATGGGCTATTTGTCCAGTAAAAGTCGTGTCACTTCTGGTATTTCCTATCCAATAAGGCAATACAAGAGACCATACCCTCCACAGGAGGAAACGAAAGGAAATTTATCAAACCCTTCCCGAAAAAAAAAACTTTTGCACTGTTTGACCGCAGCTAGGGGTTTTCCATTTGCTTCTTCGACTTCGGCAGACCATTGTGTGGTTACAATAGCTGATGGTGTTTCATAAATCACTTTTTAATGTTGACAAATATCTACAGTTTGGAAAGTCCCCGTTCTGGATTAGTGACATTACATTATTATATTGCTAGGTTATGGAGGTTTGGAATAACATCGCTTTGCCTGATGAGATTTTAATAATTCAGGGAAAAACTTTAACAGGGTGTGGTGTATAAGACTTATGGACACAACCGCAAGGAAACAAAAGGTGACTGAGTCACATTGACTTCGAGCTGCTTGAAGGCGATCCACAATTCCTTTTCATAATGAGTGGAGTTCCGTAGAGGTCTGAGTAATCTACTTTTTACGAAACCGTAGAAAATTTGTAAAACGCAAAAATCTTGTAAGGTTTGAAAAATGCGTTTTGGTTTTCAAAGTTCAATCATGAAAGCATATCAAGCACTAGCTAACAAGTTTTAAGTGTTTGGCTCCTCCGCGGTGTCAAGCAGCAAGAAACGCCATTTTTTTCAAATTTGCAACGTACAATCGAATCTTACCCTCTTCTTTTTTGTTACTAATGCGGATGCTTCAAGTGATTCTCAGTTAGTCAACGGATATTAAATTGGATCCAGCAATTATCAAAAATATTTAAGATTCTCCTGGAAGGATCGCCAATGTGACACACTGGCCGCGGGTCTTGCTGGGAATCACTCGGAACACCAGCTCAACGGGAAACACGTCTTACCTATCTGACTGCCTACGAACGAAAGAGGACGGTCTCAGTGGTTGCGTCATCTCGTCGATTGTCGGGGCGATCATTGGCGGCAGCGTTGCCAATATATTTTTCAAATAAACTGGAAGAGTACAAACAAAAAAACTGGATCCTGAACAAATCTAAAAAGACTGCATAATGAAAAACCATTTGCCGCATATTCCAATCTATATGTTGTATGTAAGATATATTATTACAATATATGATATTGCTCTGCATTGGTTTTAACAAAAAAATCTTTACACTATCACATATGATTACTGTGTGACATATTTGCATGGTAAAATTTCTTAAGTTCTGGATTATATACTAACATTTTGACAAAAAATAGAACAAAAATAAACCGAATGTAACACCTCGTTCGCACTACAACCTATATTACGTGACATAGAGTATCTTGATATCAAATGCCATGCACATTATTTTCAGTGAAAACTAGAAACATCGATGCTTATATCAAGATACTCTATATCACGTAATATAAGCTGTAGTGTGAACGGGGTGTAACTCGGCCCTTTGTCATAATGTTATTTGGCCTTTTACCATCTGACATACTGACATATGGTTAAAACTGGATAGGATAGGGTTAACTTATAGTTATCAACTATAAGAGTTATTGTTACAACAATGTGGGAAATAGTTACCAATGATATGGAAAATTGTCCATGGATGGTTTTTAACTATGCGAGGAACCACGAAGGACATTTAATTTTGTAAATGCTCAACCTTGAGACGTTGCATTCTCTGAATCTGCTGTAGTATTAAACATGTACCCCATTCAACCAATTACCATTTTTGTGACTTAAAATAATGGGTAGCCAGGTGGAATGACACAAGGTTTTCCAAGCTTAAAAAATGATAATATTTGAAGTTATTCGTTTTCAACATATTTAAAAAACTGATAAAAGCATTCTTAGTGTTATTTCAGGGTCAGAATTTATAATATACGTGTTAGAAAGTAAAACTTAAACCAAAACTAAAACTTAATACTAGAAACAATATATATTTATATGTTCATCTGGTCAATATTGATACTTAACTGATATAACTGAACCCATATGACAATAACAAATATTCATTGTTATTTGGTTTCTCTTTTAACTGGCTCGTACATTTTATAGTTGTACTTGGCTTTTATGTGTTGATTTATTTTAACTTTTCCCGCGTTTTTTCTTATTCAAAGTAACAAAATTGTTGGTTGCCAAAATTTCCTTGATCGTGTTTTTACTCAATCTGTTTCGAATATTAGTTTTCTTCATATTGTAAACGGAAGAAACTCTTTCCACCCTCGCAGATGAATGAGGAAGAATTAATAATTTTGGTGTTTAATTTCGTAGATTCGGAAACACAAATGAATTATCAAATCTTTTCAATGTTCAAACCTCGCCCACAGAGCAGTGTGGCATCGTTTTCAAGCTTCATATAATCAAAGCCGATATTTCTAAGTTCCCGGAATCCTCAGGAATCTCAGGGTTGTAGAAAAACCGGAAAAAACTGGACAATAGTTAGAAAAATTGGATGATTTGAAATTTTAACTGTTTGACTGGATACCGTAAAAATAACTGGAAGAATTTAGTTTAAACTGGAACATTGGCATCCTTGATTGGCGGATTTTAGGAGGGATGCCATATGCACAGACATGTCTGTAAATTTGCAGATTTTTCAGTTTTATTGCAGACTTTTTTAACGATGCAGACATTTAGCAGACATTTTATTTATGTTGCAGACTTTTACAGACATTTGAAATATTATTTTTAATTTCAAATAAAGGTATTCTATGAAGTTTGGAATTAAAAACGGTAGTAGATACGGTAAGAAGCTTTGTTGAAATATTTTAAAGTATCGTAGGTATCACTTAAAGTAGAAATCCTTGAAGAAACGAAAGCGGTGAGCCACTTGTAGGACACAATGGGCCCGGAGATAAGTATTGTATAGGCCCTTTCCGAGGGTTCCTACGTATGGTAGTGTTCAATCCCACGCGTGTTCAAACCCATGCGAAAATTACTGTCAAAGCGTTGGTGATATTGGTCCTTTGCTATTAATTCACAACGACAATCAAGGTTCACAACAACACATATCATATTTGAGAAACTTAGAAAGTTCCCCGAAGTAAAAATTCTCCTATGGTCAGGTAGAAACTTCTCAGAAGTATTGGGAGAAAGCATTTCATGCAAGAAGAACCTTCATAAATTCAACATATCAGGTATCCTCGTGGTCCCTTCTCTACCCATTGCCTTAAAACGGTGTGGAAAAATTAACATGAAAGATAGGAATAATTTTTTAACCATAACTTTAACGCTTGTATACCTGTTTCTTTAATGGATAGCGAGACATCCCCGGCATTTGTAATGGATGTACTTTAACACCCGTGCCATCCTGTCTCTCCTTCAGTTTTGACTTCTGCTCCTGGCAGATGCCGTACGTCTTGAAGCTGGTATCTCTCGTCTGGGGGCAAGCAGTTAATGCAAGAAGAACCTTCATAAATTCATTACCGAAGTTCAAGATCATACTTACCAGAATTTCAAGACAGAACTTCCCCAAGAATCAGGAGAGGACTTATCAGAGCTTCAGGAAGAAGTGGAGGGGAGAGGACTTCTCTGAAGTTTGGAATTTTTCAGAGGTTTTGGAGTTCTTCCCAAAATTCAAGATTGAACTTCCCAGAAGTTCAGAAATAAAACTTCCCCAAATTTCAGACGGGACCTAACTAAGAAGAAGCACTACCTATAATTTCTCAAAAAATCTGGAGAAAAATTCCTCAGGACGATGCGTCATAGAAGTTGAGGAAAGAACTTCTCCCAAGTTCAGAAAATAACTTCCCAGAAGTTTCGGAAGAAACTTCTTGAAATGTTAGTTGAAACTTCCTAGAAGTGCTTGGCAGCTTTTCCAAAGCTCAGAGGAGAACATTCTGCATTTCAAAATAAGGATTTCTCAAAATTCTTTAGGGAGAAATGAATGAATCTTTCCAGGAGCATTGGAGGTACTTCCTTCTAATTTGAGCACAAATTTCCCAATAGTTCAGGATCAAACTTCCCAACAAAGCTCTGGAGAAAACTTCCCAAAAGTTCAGAAGAGGACCTCTCAGAAGTCCAGGAAGAAACTTCAAGAACAAATTCAAGGCAATATTCCTAAAAATTTTGGAATAACAGCCGGATGAGACTTATCAGAAGTTTGGCAAGAATAAACTCAGGAAAAAACTTCCTCAAATTTCAGGAAGAAACTTACTAGAGAGGGCACTACCTGTATGATCAAGAAGGAATTTTTCAAAAAAATCAGTAAAGAACTCCTCAAAAATTCCAGCATTTCAGAATAAGAACTGCTCGAAGTTCACAAAATCTCAGAAGTTATAGTAGAATCTTTTGATAGAATCAGGAAGTATAGGGGGATCTTTCTAGTAGTTCAAGCAGGAATTTCTCAGAAATTCAGGAACAAACTTCCCCGAAGTTAGGACAATACTCTCTGAAGTTCAGAAGAGATTATTTCGGCAGTTCAGAGAAGAACTTCTCAGAAGTTCAGGAAGAAACTTCTAGCAACTTATGAAGATTTTACTTTCTCAAAGTTTTGTAGAAACTTTCCTCGTAGTTCAGGATGGGACTAATCAGAAGTTTAGAAAGTAACTATGTTCAGGAAAAAAATGACCAAATGTTTCTGGAAGGTAAGGTTCGGTTCTTAAATGTGAATTTCGAAGAAAATAAGGAGTGACTGCCAAGAAGTTCATGAGAAATTTTGCCTGAAGTTCAGAAGGAAACTTCCCAGAATAAAGCAAAGAGCCTTGCAGAAGATCAGGAGAGGTTTCCCAGAAATTTAAGAGATAATCACTGACTAACTGAAGAAGCAGTCTATACAAAAATCATTCATATGACCATAATGATATTAATTATCATGAGCGATGATGACACCATATTAGAATATGGTACACACCATCAATGGTTATTGTTGAATAAGTCTGTTTGTTTTACACAAATAGCGATAATGACATAACTCGCTCTCTTATTACGTATTCTCGTTAAAAGAAGTCTAATTTTCTAAAAAAAATTTACAGACTTTTATAGACATTCCCAGACATTTCAAATTTTTATCACTGACATTTGAAAAAAATATCTGGCATCCCTGGATACTAGTGTGCGTGTTATTGCATCAGTTAATACCATACCCTTCAGCAATATTCAAGTAAGATGGTTGCTTCACATAATGTTGTCTTTCCCATATCCCATGAGTTTCAATTCAGTTTGTCGGTGCTTATATAAAAATATAAGACTTGGAGTGATCCTATAGTCTTTACAGTGCAAGAAAAAGCAAAACAGTTAAAAGGGATAAGCATAAGGAAATGCTGAGGGGATAATTTATGCCCGCGACGATCCACGCCGCTACCGTCACCATCAAGAATGACCGTGGTGTGACGCCGGCTGCGCCGCCACCGCCGTCTAAAATTACCATTAAGATAGATCGACGCACAGGTCTACTTCGTACACGGCCCATCCAAAATCCATTCCCACTTCAAATCCTGCAGATCCAGGACCTTAGTAACGGAGTATTAGCCGAATCCATATATATGGAAACCAC
Source organism: Aedes japonicus (assembly GCA_034211315.2). Classification (NCBI taxonomy): domain Eukaryota; kingdom Metazoa; phylum Arthropoda; class Insecta; order Diptera; family Culicidae; genus Aedes; species Aedes japonicus. Next base: position 11,460 of record JASCZW010016421.1, on the reverse strand, counting down.
TGTTACGCCATTTTCGCTGTAGAATTTGAGAAGTGGTAGCTCGTCAAATCCATCCGAAAAAAAACATCATCTTCCTGCTGCCCCAGAAACTTCACTCTTCTTGGTAGATTTGCTGGTTCATAATCCCAGAAGTCACGAGTGTTTCAGCCTCTTCAGCCTTGAATGCAGGTTGCTGGCCAGAAAAGGAACTTTTTGTGGAACTTAGATTTCTATATAGATTCCACATTCTTTCGGACATTCTTCCATTCAACCCAGGAATAAAATTCTTAATAATAAATTTGATCGAGAACTGCCAGGTTATTCCGTTGTCCATAAATATGTAATTACATTTTGTTAGCAAATGATCGTACTGTCTTCCCGAGCGCATCATTGCCTTTAAAATCAAAACTGCTTTCAGGTACCTTTTTAAGTTACAACATATTTGCCTGTTTCACTGTTGCTATCTACGACAGCTTCGGGTTCCGTTTGAAGCCTCACCACTTTTGCATGTGTTCTAGCTTACTTTTTCTCTGGGTTTTCTGGGCTGTGGTTAGAATTTCCTCTAACAATTTTAGAACATCACACACCTTGGATTTCGAAGAATTTAAAAGTGTGTCTCACTCTCAAGCGGATAAAGCGAATTGCCGTTTCACGCGTGCAGAATCAACCTACGCAAAAACAAATGATCTTATCCTGACAACCGATGCCTACTGTGATTTTGAACACCTTATGCGACGATTTTTTTAACTCAAAAAAGAAATTGCTCAAATTATGTTCATTCTCAATAGCAGATGAATATACCTGCAACTTCTGAACTTTAACGCAAGGTTTGTCACTGCTGTCACTCTAATTGCTGCGAAATGATACGACGAAATACCAGGAAGGTCCAGTAGGATAGACGTCGCAGCCATTCAGAAAAAAAACACCGCTGAATGCTCATTACTGCTTGCCCTTGGGACGACGGGAGCTGGCTGACTGGCCAGCTTGTGCCAATCCGAACGAACCCTCAAGGTGAAAACGCGTTAATTACCATACTTGACATCACACCATTTCATTCTCGATGCGGAAAATTGTGCAGTCAAGCGACCCAAGGCATTTGGATCCGCCAGGACTCGAAGGAAGGCGTATTTTCCAGACAGGACTGTGTTTGTATAGGAACCAAAAAGTAATTTTAGAACACGCACATACCGTTTCCATGCCGGTCTATAATTTGCATACCCAATGAACGCTAATGCAGTAATAAATGGTGGCATTATAGTTGTGAAAAAAATCCTCACAAAAGTGAATGGTAATTCTAAAAGTCGATTTTCCAAATGAAAATGTCTACCGAATAATCCGTTTGCAATTTCCGTCGCAGGTCAAACCCTAATCAACAAACGCCGACCGTCGTACAAAACTCAATCTAACACTTCCGTCCTACCAAGGCTCATCACAAACGGACAACAGATTTGGAATATCCTTTCGAATGAGTACCCTCTTGGTTCCCATTGTTTCGCTTGATAAGATGAACGGTGGTGGCAGGTTGCAATCATGTGGGTTGGTTGAATTACCCTGCCAAAGCCAAAGTATTGCAATTTCGGGTTCGCCCCACCTAATGGTAACTGCATTCGTCCGGGGTTAACTTTCCCCGTTTAGCTTCGTTGTCGGTGGTCACCAATTTCCAACACAAGAGCCAAAAGTTGATCATTCCTCATCCATCCGGCTCCGGCCACGAGTAACGACGTAATTTCCAAACAGCTGCCGTCAGGACTGGGTCGGCTAGGAACAACAATCACTAGTTTTGAGGTGAACCACATTCTCGAAAGCATTCCAGGCACGTGAAATCGCGATGCCACGGTAAGTGAGCGGCATCCCCCTCCCCCCACACACAACATGGTGCTGAATAAATATGCGAAAAGTTTATCTTATCCACTTGAGTGTCGGAGCTCGTCGTCCATCATTCATCCTTTTGAGGCCCTGCAGCAGCGTTGATAAGCCTTTTCACTTCATCATAAACTGCATGGAACACCGCTGCTGCTGCTGCTGCTGCTGCTGGCCTGCAAGGATTTGCGTGTGTAGCGGAGTTTTCTACGTGCTTGCATGGAAAAGTCATATCTTGGGGAATTTCTAAGAGAATGCCAAGTGATGGAACGGAGGGACCTGGGGGGCAGAGCAACGGTAAAACTATGCTGACTACGTAGAACGGTAAGATGAGATGAGGAGACAGATGAGTTTGATCATAATGGTGATGATGATGATGATTTTGAGTTGTAATTTGTTTCGCTGCCTTGGTAGAGCCCACGAGTGAATAACGATATTTAGTCAAGATGCCTTTGGTCATGTCGATGTTGTGTGTAGCAAGCTTCAGATACGAAAAGGCGGAATTACTTGATTGGGATTGTTTTCAAAATATTTCAGTTCGTTCCATTTCCTGCTCTATAGAACAGCTTTAATAAAGGGTGTTTCGATCAAAATTTGATCGAAGTAAACTTTACGCATTTCCTTTCATCGTGCATTAAAAAAATTTGGCACACCCCTCATTTTGAAGATGTGTGCGTGTAGCATCATGTCTCTAGTATGATTTCGAGATAAGCACTTCAGTTATCAAAATGTCGTCGACGGACGAGAAGCAACGCATCCAAATTTGGCACGTGCATGGCGAAAATCCAAACTGCTCTCACGCCAAGTTGGCGAATTTGTTGATTGTGGCTAAATCAACTGTTACCTCCGTATTGAAAGTGTTCGGTGAACGTTTGTGGACAGCCAGGAAAGCTGGATCGAGGGGAAATCGAAAGCCGGAGGCCACAGCGACGACAAAACAAGTTTTCCGCTGTTTAGAGCGAAACCCCAAGATCTCCGTTCGAGATGTCGCAAAGAAGCTAGGAGTGGCGCCATCAACCGTGGAAAGAGCTAAAAACGAGGCAGATATTTTCAAACACATTAAACTGTCAAAGTTCGCGAAGAAATATCTGGTGTGACAGGCCATCTGTACCTGTGGCTTGAAAAGCAACGTTTACATTGCGACCGGAACCGTCAACCAGGAAATTCATCTGTGCGAGTGCCTACAAAAACGTCTAATGCCTTTCCTGAAGCGACACAATTGTTCCGTTCTATTTTGGCCGGATTTGTCATCTTGCCATTACGGAAAAAAGGCCATGGAGTGGTATGCTGCCAACAACGATCAAGTGGTGCCCAAGGACAAGAACCCTCCTAGCACGCCAGAGGCCAAGCGGAACCTTGAGAATACTCAAAAAACTGTTGTGAGCGAGAAACAGTTCAAGGCAAACTGGCATTCTGCGGTGAATAGCGTGAACAAGGAGACTGTACAAAAAAAACTGTTCGGTTTAAAGGAAGCTTAGCTGAATATTCCTGTATTCTGTATTGACTGATCTTTAAAAAGAAAAAGAATTTGACTTATCAATAAAAACTTTGATCGATTCACTCACATTACTGTTTGTACAAATTTTAATCGGAACACCCTTTAGTCAAGCGATGTTTTAGTTCAGTAAAGTGATTCCTCTTCCAAATTTACTATGCTTCCGCAGCACAGTGATCGGAAAATCTTTTTTTCACGGCCAAATTAACAACTCCTAAGGGATATATTTCCGAATCATGGTGTCTTCAACAACTTTAAAAAGTTGTCCATATTGTGGTGATAGTTTCGTAGTTACAAACTAACTGTTAACGTTTGAACTAAACACAATGTTTGTAGAAAATATTATTTTAAGCAACTTTGTCCAAGACACCATTCTTTTTGCTCTTCATTCGACCATGATAGAGCTATTTTTCAGCTTAAATCAGGGTGTCTCCAAAAAATTAGTTCTTTTTATTATAAGTTTTTGTTTCTCATTTAGAGAAAAATGTGAGCTTCAGTCCAAGTGTAGATAACGTTATAGCGCATGTTATATCGTAAAATTGACAGAGTTAATTAGGAACCATAACAGCTTATGTTTGTAACTACATACAAAATAAAATGTGTCCCAGTAAGAATTGAAAAATAGACTATTAAGCATATTTCGGATATACATAAACAAAATAGTATTCTGTTTTAACTTAAATGTCCGACTTAATGTAAACTTCAGAAGAAAAATACAAAAAAAATTAATCATCTCGATTTCGAAGAAATTTGCGGACTTTTCCCGGAATACGTTTTATCAACCGGCGCACACCCAAGCAACACAGCTTGTATTAAACAAGTTAAAAGTACTGTTAAATGACAAAAACAGGTTATAAATTTAGGTGCATAATACTTTATTCCATACTTTAATATGACGCAAAAAGCGCAAAAAGTGAAGCCTTATAAAACATCAAATGGAAAAAAAGTATCGTACAAAAATATAATATCGCCAAGCGTGAGATTTGAACACTAGTCCTTGGCGTGAGAGGTTTGTTACTTCTTTGCTAAGCCAACTTAGATTGTTGAAAAGTAAACTCTGAGTATCTATGATGTGCTTCTCGTTGACAGTGAAACAACAAACTTCATCGGTAATGAGACAAAAGAACACGTTTTGCAAAACATGGTTGGTGTAATGTAATATCAACAGTATATAGAAATGCCATTAAATTTTGTCCTGTTTATGTATTATAAATGTATGAAACCATGTTTTAAAGAACAATAATAAAGCATTAATCAATTGCAGCAGTGAAAAAAGTATTCTTAGCTCGACCGTTTGTCAGATTGATATAAAGTATACGAGTAGGCTGATGCAAAATTTGAAATATCTGCTCCCCTAAACTTAATCGACGCTAATTTGGGTCCTGATAGTCCCCAAACAATTTTAACACATTTGGTTTTAATTTGGCTTTGCACACGCTATTCAAAGTTTGTATGGGAATTAGTATGAAGAATCTCAAACTTACATTTCCAGATCCCTAACATCTTGATATTATGTCCTTAAACCAAATCTGATATACATTCATATAGTGTAAGTTGTCAACTGTCAAAATGCCGAAGATACCTGACATGTAAATTTTATACAACAATAGTTATTCAATAAAACATAAAATACACACTTTAGGTATGATGTTTTATTCATATTTTTGTTTTCTTATTATTTATGTTTTTTATATTATATATTCATATATTTTATGTATTTTATTTTATTTATATTATTATATATGTTTTATATATTTTATATTTATATATTTTACATACATTACATATTTTTACTTCTTATTATTATATTTGATAAATAACTATTTTTGTATAAAATTTACATGTGAGGCATCTTCGACATTTTGATAGTTGACAACCTACACTATATGAATGTATATAAGATTTGGTTTAAGGACGTAATATCAAGATGTTAGGGATCTGGAAATGTAAGTTTGAGATTCTTGATACTAATTCCCATACAAACTTTGAATAGCGTGTGCAAAGCCAAATTAAAACCAAATGTGTGAAAATTTTTTGGGGACTATCAGGACCCAAATTGGCGTCGATTAAGCTTAGGGGAGCAAATATTTCGAATTTTGCATCAGCCTAGTATACGAGTATTATAAGCCGCTTCAAACTTGACATGTTTTGCAATACGTTTATAATGCATCTATAATACAAGCAATTATAAATCATTCAAAAAAGATGTTTTGTGTGCTACTTTTGACGATACTGCCATTCACCTTCAGCTTCCTCTTCATTCCCAAAATCTCTCTATTGGTCTGAGCTAGGGACAGTTTGGTCGGATAAGTTCTTCCGGTATAAACTGAATCCAGTTAGTTTCATACCACAGCTTTGAATTAAAGGACTTATCAGTGGTCTTCCTACCGCAACTTCAGATGCCTTGCCAAATCATGTATTTAAATGCAAATTAACTTCAAACATAAACTTGAATTTGGCAGGAACATCTCCCAGAGCCGTATCCAAGTAAATTGTTTGTCCCGGTAGCTGTTTGAAATCGGCCTTTACATAGGTTTCATCATCCATGAGGCCATTGAATTTTGTCTACAACCGATCATCCAGTATTTTGGCACGGATTATGGCCACATTGTTCTGCTTTTGATCCCAATTTGGTTGTCTTCAGGTACGATATGACTTGAAGCCTTCCCGGAGAAAAATCCGTTGCACGGTACTGAGTCTGAGTCGCGGTCTGAGAGGTTGGGCGTTTGCTTGAATGTTCTTGATGACTTTGTTCCGCAGTTGACGGTTGACAGTACCCACCCGACGCTTTCTTTGACACTTGCAATCCGTCGACAAAGTTTTCTGTACTGTTTCAAAACACGTCACACGGTATGTCGGGGAAAACCCAACAAGAAGGTACGTATTTAACACTGAAAATAAGTCACATAATGTGAAAATTGCATCAATGGTCTACTATGATTGACGGCAATAACTAAATTAAAACATATTTTGCACTGGAGGTTAAAATTAATCAATAATAAACATCACATAACTGCGAAATATTAGGTACGAAACTTACCAGTGAGTAATCTCTTCCGGTTTAGTAACATATGGAAGTCACTGTGGGCCAAGTCTGGTGAAAACGGTGGATGGGGAACTAATTGATACCGAATTCCATCCAATTTTGCCTGAGCAATTGAGGATAATTGAGTAGGCGCATTGTCTTGGTGAAAGAGCGCACTTTTTCTCTGCAAATGCGGCCGTTTTATTTGGACTTTATCGTTCAAACGACCTAATAACGCTGCATAATATGCGCCTGTTAGGGTTTTACCTTTGTCAAGATAGTCGATGAATATTACACCTTGCGCATCCTAAAACACGGAGGCCATAACCAACCGCCGATTGTTGCGTTTTCGGGCGCTTCGGAACACTTTCGCCTGGTGAAACTCACTGTTTTGCCTGCTGCGATGACTCCGGTGTGTAGTAATGGAGCCAAGTTTCATCCATGGTTAAGAATCAGCGCACAAACTCCTACGGATTTCGTGTAAACTTGCTCAAATTCTCCTGAGAGGTTGTCACACGAATGCGTTTTTGGTCCATTCATACCCAAAACGCAATGCATGATGTTGCTCGTTTCATTAAAATGCCCAAAGCCTTAGATAGCTCTTTCAATTTCACTTTTGGATCCTCCAATATTATATCATGGATTTTGTGACCTTATTTTCCACAATGAAAATCAGCAAACCACTTATGAATCGTTTGAATCGACGGAGCAGAGTCAGGGGAAAATACTTATCATCTGTATCTCGGTAACGGATTGACGTACAAATAAGTTTAATACATCAAAACAAAGGTAACTCACGTACTTTAAGGAAAGAATATCAATACAAATCATTTCTCTTCGTTTATAATGAAAATTAGAATCTAATTGAACTTTCTTCATTATTTCTCCCATCAAACGCTGCAAACCTCCGGAGTCAACTTCCTTGACACATTTGTTCCACATTTTGGTCATCTGAGTCGCGTCCCGAGCCGTTTTTCTACTTTTCTTAAGCGTCCGCTTCATTATTGCCCAAAATCTCTCGATAGGCCGGAACTGCGGGCAGTTGGGTGAATTTATGTTTTTATCGATGAAATCTACGTTATTATCGCGGTACCACTGGATGACTTCCCGGCTGTAGTGGCAACTCGCCAAATCTGGCCAAAACTTCATGGGACCTTTATGGGCTTTAGTGAAATGTAGTACGCGGTTTTTGAGGCATTCTTCCTTGTACAGCTTCGAGCCCATCGTCTTATTCGTCACGAACACTTTGGACTTTTCTCTGCAGCTGCATATCCCTTGCCAAATCATTAGTTTTTTGGCAAATATGTCCATAAAAGCACTTCGCAGGAACATCTCCTCGTGCCGTCGCCATGTAGAATTTTTGGCATGGAAGCTGTCCAAAATCCATTTTGACGAAGGTTTCATCGTCGATGAGCCGGCATACTTGATACTTCATCAAAACCTGCCGGTACAATTTCCGAGCTCGAGTTTTGGTGACGAAACTTTGCTTGAACGTTCTGTTTGGTTGCTGGCTGGCTCGATAAGAAAGATATCCTGCTCGCTAACGAATTCTTCGAACGGTTCTGCGAGCAGCAGCGTATTTTTGTACGACTTCATTATCTGATAGTCCAGGGTTTGCTCTGACGGTTCTCAACACCTTCTGGTTCAGCTTGCTGTCATATGTTCCACTACGACGCTTTCCTTGAGGCACTCGATCCACGCTCTTTTGCTCGCTGAAACGTTTGAGTACATCATATACGGTTTATTCGGCGATTTGCGTTTTTTCGATTTTTATTGCGGACCACGGTGGATTATCCACGACAATTTTGTCTCCTCTCTCGGCTTCCATCTGGAATAGCAGCACTTTTGACGCACTGCACGAAACACTGGAAATTGGGCGCCTAAGTTAACAAACCGCTGTAAAACAATTCTTGCAGCGGTAACGCTACAACACAATAAGTGATTCGGGATTCTAACTGGACAGAACTTTTTGTGTATGCGATGGTGATTATTTTGAAGGAGACAAAATAAATATTGAAGAATAATTAAGTGAATGGTAGTTATCCCCCAAATATCCTCCAGCTGTTGTAAGGTTCCCTGGGGGATAACTACAGATCCTTATCCTCCAAGGGTTTTACACTACCTAGATCAAATCTGATGGTTTCAAATAAAAGATCTTCCAATTTTACATGAAAGTACATCATAAAATTCCAAATATTCACAAAAGTTCATAAGATAGAACTAATTAATTATTATCCTGTAAAGGCTTGCACGAGTTAACGATTGAACTATGTCAACGTACCACACCAATAACAACAACACCAGACTCCTCGAGTAAGCATGTTTGGTTTACACAACGGATGTCATTCACCGTGGTACTGCATCATCAATATCGATACCGATCGAGTCAACCACCGCGAGCCGATACTGCTGACTGGATTTCGTGTCAAGTGTTTCAAGTGGCTAGAGTATAGGTTTCGGGTAGGTTAAGCTTAATTGAATAAATTAGTCTTTAGTTAACTCTGAATCGGTGTAGACCTTTTTTATTTGTAAGAAACCCCCCTTAAACTTAACTCACGCAAGCGTTCGGGGGATAACTACAGAAATGTGGAGGATAAGACTTTTATTGTTCTAATTTTTAAACCAATGCACACATTTGATGTGCGGGAGCTTGATGAACAATACGATATCAAAACATCATCGATACTTTCAGTAATTCTCAAGTTATTCACAAAATATGAATTCATCAGATTTTTTTTCAAATTGCATACAACCGTTCGGGGGATAACAACAGAAATGTTAGAAAGTCGGAGGATTAGACTTTTCTCATCCTAATTTTCAAACCAATGTGCAGATTTGATGGAAGGGAGCTTAAAGAACATTTTGATATCAAAATATCATCAATATACTGATTTTTTCTCAAGATATTCACAAAATAAGGTTTCTTCAGCTTTTGTTCAAAATGCATCTAATGGTGTGCATAAAAGTTGGAGGATAAGACTTTATTGTTCTTATTTTTAAACCAAAGCATAAATTTCATGTGCGGGAGCTTGATGAACAATTTGATATCAAAACATCAACGATACTTTCAGTAATTCTCAAGTTATTCACGAATTATGTATTCATCAGATTTTTTTCATATTGCATACAAGCTGTTCGGGGGATAGCTACAGAAATGTTTAGAAAGTTGGAGGATTAGACTGAAGAAACCTTATTTTGTGAATATCTTGAGAAAAACTCAGTATATTGATGATGTTTTGATATCAAAATGTTCTTCAAGCTCCTTTCATCAAATCTGTACATTGGTTTGAAAATAAGGATGAGAAAAGTCTAATCCTCCAACTTTCTAACATTTCTGTAGTTATCCCCCGAACGCTTGTATGCAATTTGAAAAAAAATCTGATGAATTCATATTTTGTGAATAACTTGAGAATTAATGAGGATATCGATGATGTTTTGACATCAAATTGTTCGTTAAGCTACCGCACATCAAATCCGTGCATTGGTTTGTAAATTAGAACGATAAAAGTCTTATCCTCCACATTTCTGTAGTTATCCCCCGAACGCTTGCGTGCAAGCCTTTACAGGAAAATAATTAATTAGTTCTATCTTATGAACTTTTGTGAATATTTGGAATTTTATGATGTACTTTCATGTAAAATTGGACGATCTTTTATTTGAAACCATCAGATTTGATCTAGGTAGTGTAAAACCCTTGGAGGATAAGGATCTGTAGTTATCCCCCAGGGAACCTTACAACAGCTGGAGGATATTTGGGGGATAACTACAATTCACTGAATAATTAACCATTTGTGTGTTTATTGAACCAGTATCGTTCATATTTGAGCAGAACGTACTGTACGTAACTGGTTGTCCAACTCAGCTGAAGTGCACGCACGGGTCGGGGATCGGAAGGCGGAGTCATCCAAATGCTTCGAAGTTTCAAAATCAGCCACTTACGAACGAGTGCTTGGAATAATTTGGAAACCAGATCCTGATGTTTTCGTTTTTCATGGATTGTTCAGAGAAGAGATTCGATCGCTGCAAATGCTACGACAACTGTACGCGTCGTAATGAGCATATTCGACCCTTTGGGATTGGTAGCAGTATTCGTTGTTCACGGAAAAGTGCTCATACAAGACATCTGGCGGTGCAAGACGGACCGTGACTATCCCATTCCAAACAACCTACTCGACGAATGGAGACGATGGCCAAAGCTTCTGGAGCATCTCGAGCAGGTTAAAATTCCACGTTGTTATTTCCCTGGGCATTCAGCTGAGAGTTATCGTTCATTGGAGCTACACATATTTGTAGATGCTTAGTGAGGAAGCCAACGCTATCGTCGGATATTTTTGGATTGAAGATACGTCTGGAGTTCGCTGCTCACTTGTATTGGCGAAGACCAGAGTGGCACGCTTGAAACCGCTTGTCAATACCAAGATTAGAGTTGCAGGCGGCTGCTCTTGAGTAAGGCTGCTAGCAAACCAGTAGAGCAAAATCATACGCTGCCGGTAGTTCACAGAGCCCTTCGGAGCTTTCCTGGTTACGGTCGGACCAAAGAAAATATAGGCAGTTTGTCGCTTTTTGGTTGATTTGAAATTCTCGAGCTGACGCAAATTGATGAATGGCGTTGTAGTCCTTCTCGCTGGATTGTGGCCGAACGTAGTGACTAAGTGAGAGCGATGCGACAAAAGTTCCATATATCAGAGATGCGAGCTGCATTCTAGAGGGTAAAACGTGTGGGAAGCATTGCGTCTCTTTCACCAGCTTGGCGATTCGTGCTGTGAACCTTCAAGTGGTGGCTAGCTTGTCGACGGAATCCTGCAAGATGGCGATTTGTCGTTTCATTGCAAAGGAGGGGGGCTCCTGCTGAAATATACAGCGATCGAGGTGCCAATTTCGAGGAGCTAATCGTGAGCTGGAACAAAATCAGCGGCAAATCGACCGGAGGAACTACATTCACCAATACGGAAACTCAGTGGGTTCTTCAATCCACCTTCTGCACCACATATGGAAGGATGTTGGGAACGCATGGTTCGGTCCGTTAAGTGTGCGATTCCTTCCTTTGGAAGCCAAATGATGAGACTTTCAACACGTTGCTGATTGAGACGGAATCAATGGT
>JASCZW010016420.1:0-18745 GCA_034211315.2 Aedes japonicus | reverse complement strand
GCATGGTAGACCACCACAACTTTGTCTAACAATACATAGCTCTATCTCTTATATCTGAGGAACAAGAGCATATATTCGCAGTGATCTTCGCGATGATATTCGCGGTGAAGATCACGCGATTATCATTGTGAATATCACTGTGAATATACGCTCTCATGTCGAAGATAAAGGAGTTAGAGCAATGTACTGTTAGACAAAGTTGTAGGTCTACTCATGCACTACAAGTTCATCATACATCATATTATCAAATCGACCCTCTGAAAGGAGATATTGGCAAATGAATATGCCTGAGTCAAAAATGATAAGCCGCAACCCTGTCCATCGGATCTAAAATCAAATAAAAGAATGCAAAACTATTCGCTTCAAATATTGGGACATGAATAAACTATTTCTTGAAAAATTAATAATAAAAATACTTACGTTTTCGCGTATAAAATTATGGTGTCCGCATTGCTTCAGTGACGATTTATTTATTTAGTTTTACCGAAATTTCGTTAATCCATGTTTACCGATACTAGCAGTATATGTCAAGGGGCAAGACAGCTTTCTAGTGAGTAACTTTTGTCTTCAAATTTACTCAGGATTTATCAAATTTGCTCACTCTATGATGTTCTTCTCCCCCCAAGATAAAGAGTGGTGGGAATGCCAAAAAAAGTGTGCGAAAATCAAAACAAAAACTTCACTCATATTTGATCATAAAACTCACGTTTGCTCAGAATGCATCACCTTCCATCAAACTGCTTGAATGTGACGGTGGCGACGGTGGCAACCTTAGCAACCAATAACAGCAGTATGTTTACTGTCTTGGAAAATTATTTACTATCGTACCGTAAGAAGCTCTCAGTTTAGGCAAGATAGGTCGCAGTATTTGGAGGAGGAATTGGCAAGTAGATTGTTTAATACTGTTTCATTGTTTTTCTTGTAGGAAGACGAAAAAGAGATGAAATATATGAAATTTATTGACTGCCGAACAGATTAATTATTCTCATTGTACGGATTGACTCGTCCCATTCAACGTTGGCTTCGACTGTGGGAAGCTCTTGAAATGGGATTTAAAATAAAATAATTAAACTTTAATCGATCTTCTATTGAAAACTTCTCTCCAGATTGAGCTACCGAAGTATCCTGGCAGATGAAAAGTGAAACTACTCATTGAACATGAATTTAATAGTCAATGGAGTACTGAAGTTCCTGTTAACGATCTACCTTACCGTTCATTCGAAGGACTTACTTCACTAATTAATTAGCTCTGAAACAGTTACCACAATGCAAAGCACTCCACCAAACAAGCCAGCAAATATACACTAAATTTCGTGTGGGGACTTTGCCGTTTCACTGAAAACGATCAACCGAGCGCGCAATGTTAAAGTTGGGAATTTTGCTCAACACTTAGCAGGATTTGTCATCAACTAACCAAAAGAACGAACGACCGTAGTACTGTCCACTTTAACATATATTTTTGTACTGATTTATTTATAATATTCCTATACCCTTCACAGCGGCGATAGGTGACTATCGGTTATCGGTCGTGCGAAACACTCTCTTGCTGTCTTGCGTTTAGATAAGTCAAGTGTTCGGTGCAATATGAAATCAAATTCAATTAGGTTTAAAATTACTATATACTGATCTGATCTCCAACATTTCCCTTTCTGTCTTATACTTATATTAGAAAGGGAATGTCATCAGTAATCCAAATGATTTTTAGTTGGTAGTAAATTCTCCTCTAGCGCCCTATACTCCGCAAAACCGGAGTCTAGTCCTGATAGCCTCCTCATTCTGCCCCCGGGACGTTCAAAATCTAATTTCCGTACAACACTTATCTGCCCCAATTTTTGCCGGATTTGCGTTTCTGTAGAATCAATCTTTTAATGACGTACTGCTTGATAGTTTCAACGATAGCTTATTGCTACATAACCCACAGAGAACCTGAACTCCGTGGGTTCGTCATAATAGCTCACAAAATTGCGTGATGATTACCACAATGTTGATACGGTAGACTTGCACGATAGACATTTCTTGTTTTGATTATTTTCCTGTCAAAACCAAGCTTTACAAAAGGTAGGAATGTTCAATATGACAATATGAATCCAGTGAATAAGAGATACTCATATTTGCTCAGAGTAACTCAGGATTGCTCAGTGTCTTGCCCCTAGGTATATGTGCACTTTTTTGTGGTTTTTGGTCTTTTTTACCGACTTTTACGTATTCTTGTCTTAGCGTGTATACGATATGATCAGTGTGTAAACATTTGACGTGTCTACCAATACACATCTAATTTATTTTTTCCAAACCTTGTTATGTATCCGTTGACTAGGTAGTAGCAAAAGTTGATGATACCCTGCTTTTATATTACATTATTCTCATTCTATCGTGGTTTCTCGCTGTGTAAAGAGAAGTATGTGATCGTTCAAAAGCTTTTTGATATTTTTGGTAAAATCAACATTCGGAAGTGAATTAATGTCCATTTCTTCAACGGGTAAGTTAATTTTTATGAAAGATCGTGTGAATCTATTTCTAAGTCTGCTTTTCTACGTTTCAGACTATCCAGAATGAGAAAATCGCCATTTTCCTATCAGATGCCACATACCACAATGGAGTCCGATGTGCCAGCGGAAACCAAACAGCCACCATAAGGCTACGGGTTCCGCTGGCTTTCGGAAATATGATGACTACTTCTTGTGAAGAACTTTGCAGAATTTAAGGATAGTGTGAACGAAGTTTCATATATGTTATGATGTTAAAAATAAAATGATTGTCTTGTCCATGAACGCTTCACTGGATTCAGTTTTTTACCTAGATTCTATCACTTTCAATGGATTAATTATACCGATGAAAAGGTCTTTTTGGTTCCAGAAATGGCTGGATAGATAGCCATGGCTTGGATTATGCTATGCACTCTTTTTGCACCACAATTCGTCATTTTTTTCACTATAGACGTGATGTCAATACGAGAACCCTGTGATTGCTACAGTTCCCGATTTTGAATCAGTTCCAGCCTGGAGCGCTAATCAAGATTGGGTCGGCTTGTATGTTGAGCATTGGTGAGAATGTTTTTATTTAAAACTCGTATCGGATTGAGGTTTACACTGGCAATAAGTTCGGGTATCGCGAGTTGGAACTGATTCCAACCTAGGTTCATAAACAAATTCGCTGTATGATAAATTTGTGTTTATTGGAATCTCAATGCTAGTCCTGTACACATTAAGAATGCAAGAAGCAAAAAAGAAGTCATTATGTTGAAGTGAGGTTATGTACGATAAATTTCTTTCGATTCTCCTTTTAATTACTAGGTGCACCCTAACTGGATAGCACCCATCACTGGGTATAATTTCTCCTCTGTACTAAAGTTGGGTTTGCTCATTAATTGGGTTTGTGACTTTGATTGCAGCTTATTATGGTTTCAGTTGAAAATCGAATTTATCGACTAGCGACAATCGATGTTACTCTCGTTCTGTACGTTTTACCTAATGTCGGAAGTAGTGCGCAGTACGGCACATCTGATGCGTCATACAGCGCACTACTTCCGACATTAGGTATAACGTACAGAACGAGAGTAAAATCGATTATCGCTAGTCGAGAAATTCGGTTTACAACTGAAACCATAATATATCGACGATATCGACAGAAGAATACTCGCGTATTATTTCAAAACGCCCTATCCTCGTTGATCGAGTCTCTTC
The DNA here is from genome assembly GCA_034211315.2 of Aedes japonicus. Lineage (NCBI taxonomy): Eukaryota > Metazoa > Arthropoda > Insecta > Diptera > Culicidae > Aedes > Aedes japonicus. The sequence continues at coordinate 15,065 of JASCZW010016420.1, read as the reverse complement.
ATCGATGCGGAAAACGTGAACTAGATAAAACAAACCACCGTCTTGGCGTGAAGCATGACTCTGAAATAATAGTATAATATTCGACGTAACGGGAAATATATTTTCATCAAGTTCCTTGTACGTCCGTTCTCCACTCAGGCAAATAAATATAAGAATTTCATACGGTTCAACTTATGAACGATTCCGGATTTAAAATAACCATACATTTACAATACAATAATATGAAATAAGATTAAAATCTATTTACGACCGTCAATTTTATTGTTCATGTATCAGATAAATGAAAAATGCATATTGTCATTACCTTAGAACTACTACTCACATCATATTGGGAAGGTCCATTAATTATGTCACGCAGTAAGGGGGAGGGGGGTTTGATAGAACGTGACGATCCATACAAAAAATTTGAATGTCCATACAAAAAACGTGACAAAGGGTGGGGGGTTATAAGAAGTCATTTTTTGCGTAACGTTATTAATGGAAGTTCCCTATGCTAAAATTTTTAATGATTGTGAAACAATACAATTGATGATTGACTCAAATTTGTTCGGAAAAAAAATGATTAAGATGCCTAACAACCCCCTTTTCTATTGTCGATGTCTCACTTTACATTTTATTCTATTGCGAAAAAGATTAACTTCTATTGTTGTCTTAACGTTGTGAACAATACTATTAATTGTACATACTATAGATTCTATTGTATGGTTACAATACATTTAATTGTAAACCTATGATAATTTTATTTTCGGAATGTTTTGGAATTTCATAAGCATGACTTATGAAAGGATTTTGTTGACACGACGTTGATCTTATACGCCTTCAAGCTTTCCTGGTTACAAGTATTGATACATACTAGTGGTCAACTCACTGGACCCATAACCTCAACGCCAGGTTACATTATATTTTTATTTTTTCAACATCATATATTGTATAATGCAAATTTATGAAATTCATTATGATATATGCGTATACTGAGGTCTCATGACAAATAATCATAATGAAATCTTATGAATATCCAAGAATATCGAAAGTTTACTTCGCTGAGTGTCTACCCAGCACCATAATTGACTGACTTCGATAGTCAGGTTGAAGCCAGCGTGCAACATAAAAAACTCGATAAGATATGAGGCGGACAACAATTCTTGTTTTGGAATTTTCTACCAAAAGTACACATATAAACTAAGAGAAATCTCTTGTTTCAATCTACAAGCTGGTGTTGTTTTAAACATATTGAAGGTCGAAGTTGAAAAAAAAAATAGTTTTTGTCGCCGAACAATATATAACTTTTTATCGATATTTACAAATTATTATCTTAACTAGGGAACGTCCATGAATTATGTCACGCAAAAGTGGGTTTTCATAACCACCCACCGCCACGTCTCCCCCGTGTCACGTTTTTGTGTGGACCTTCAATTTTTTTTTGTATGGATTGTTACGTTTTCCCAAAACCACACTGCAAAGGGAAAATATAAGAACACATTAACAAAAACGTGCCTTTGTTCGTAAGCAAACATTTAAATTTATTACTTTGTGTTTATAACAGTTTTATATCGAATATACGGTTTTTGCAAGGGGGTGAGTCGCTTAGAACAGTGTGCAGACACGCCATAGTAGAAAATCTTACACTATAACGGAACATGTGTGGCACTTCCATGGCTTTTGACAGTTGTTATTTTCGAAGATATAACCCGGCAGGCATATAGACACTCTAGTAATAGATCGGACAACGTGAGTCTGGCACAATTGATGTATCCAAAACAACTGTCAAATCGTATGGGCAATGCGAGGAAATGTTCGTTTTGGATACAACATGGCGGCACGTTGTCCGGTCTATTACTAGAGTGTCTATAGGCAGGCATGGAGAATTGACGTTGTCAGTTTGTGGTGTTGTTTACGCAGGAAACCCTGATAATTTCCGGTTTGGTAGTGGAGAAGTGATGTGCCTCCTGGATCTCACGAATATTATGTGTAAAAAAAGTATCAATTCCGCAACCGTCACACCCATCATCATTGAGCTGTTCGACGAAGATGCTGAACAGCACTCACCTGTATTGAACGAGAAAATTATGCTGCATTTTGATTCTTATAAAGTGTATTTAAGATGAATTCATGACTTTGTCTCACAATCGCTTTCTGTTACCAGAGATAATAAGGACTCAGCCTTTGATGTTTTTTTTTAAAAAGCTAAAAAACATTAAAATCAAAGTTTTTTCTAGGGGTTGTGGAACGTTCGGGTGGAGATGTAATGCCATGGGCATAATATGTTATAGCATGGGTGAAGATCAAAGTTTTCATTTTTGATTGACAAGAGAGGGAACTGGCAAATTCTCAGCCTGACTAGGCATAGCAATAACCTTCATTCCGAATGCCAGAATGCTCTTCAAAGTAACGATGTCGAACACTGCCGACACATCGACAACAAGTATAACTAGTCACCCTCCTGCTGCAGCGCAGTTCGTAAGCCTCAGAAATGCCAACAGAGGAACATCTTTGGAGACTACAAATCAGAGGGGAGTTGCGTCGTGTTCATAGTTTTAGCATGCGTGAGGTGGGCTGCAGAGAAAGCAAATAAATAAATCATAAATATTCAACATCATATAGGAATCCTCGCACCTACTTCCAGCGATTAGCTTCTTGAGCTCCATTTGTTATCCAAGCATCACCAAAAGTTGCTTTCTCAACACAAGAGAATGAAAATGCAATTTCCGCAACGAAAACCTTGCCTGAGACCCAAATATTCTGTAAAAATTTGGCATAGCAAAACAAAACATTTGCCTGGTTGCCGGGCGTAGCCAAACCATAACTACTGAACTGTCAATTTACCGTGGCACACATGGGCACATATACACTCAGCGAAATAAACTTTCGATATTCATAAGATAACATTATGATTATTTGCTATAAGGAATCAGTATGAATTTCATAAATTTATCTTATGAAATATAAGGGCATCTTCAGCGGCGGTCTATTTTTAGATCAACTTTATACCTGATTTGCATCAGCGAAACTTGAATATAACTAGCTAAAATAGACCAACTTTGCGTCCCCCGCACCGGTGTTGTATTTCTTGTTGTTAAACCCGCCAACACCTGTCATCCTGTCAATCATTCAAAATCAGAGATCAGAAGTTTTTTTTAGAGATCGAAGATTTTTCACAAACATTTTACCATTGATTAGTTTGACCTAGAGTTTTACCAAAGCATTTTTAATGCCAGTAGTGAGTCGTTAGCTGGTGACAAGGAATATTTGTTCTTTCGTCTGGGAGAAGGTAAGTGTGTGAATGCATGCATTTCATTCAAACGATATTAGATAATGCTGATTTGTATATTGGCAGCGGATAAACAAGAGTCGAAACAGAGAGGGTCACAACCTGGATGACGCCCCAACATCGACCGTGCTTTTCGGTTCGGTCATCAGAAGCTATTCCAGGACTACTTTAGCGACACGCAAATCTATAACGAGAAGCACTTTCTGCGTTTCCGCATGTCAAGTGAGGTGTTCCTGGACATTATGCGACAACCGAGGTGCACGCAGAGCATTCTACTGAGTGTGTCGTATTGAAAATACGTCTGAATTTTTACAGAGTATTTACAAACACTTTAGAATATTTAAAGTAATCAAAAGTTTTTTAAACAAGCTTTTAAAGGACTCAAAGAAACCAAAAGTATTTGAAAAATATTGTAGCTACTCAAAGAGTATTTTAATTGTATTTAAAGTTCTGAAAAGTATTTTATGAGTATTTTGAGTGCCTGAAAGTATTTAATGAGATTTAAAAGGACTCAAATATATTTAAAATACTTGACTGTTTTAAGAGTTCTACACTTTCGTTCCATTCTACTCAATAATTGAGTGAAATTGTATTCCTTTCTCTTTTACTCACACGTAAATGTTACTTAATGCTCTCATCTAATTTTCCGTTAGAAAAAAAAGGACAACACAAATGAAAGAGAAGGTGTTTCAAGCGTGTTCTTAATCAATGTTCAAGGTTCTACCTACACGCTATTATTAGGACTACTCATAGTGAGTTGAAATTTTATTGGGTCAAAATCGAGGTCAACAGAGAAACCTTATTAGATGTGGTAAATTTATTGGACACAACCATCTTGAGTTCTGTCAATGCAGTGCATTTTTCAAGTTATAAATTTTAAATAAATAAGTTCTCGCTAAACTAGACCAATTTTGAATAGGAATCATAATAGAAAAACTCAGTGGTTTTCTGTACAAATGAGTGGTCTTATAATAGTGTGTTGTGTGTTTGATGTTTTAAGTAAATAAAATGTGCTCACTTGTACTCGAGGTATTTAAACTGTAATCCAATATATTTATTTGTTATTTAGGATGTAAATTGTAGTCTTAATATATTTAAGGGGACTTTAAATACTTTACATGTACTAAATGGTACACGAGGTACTGATTTGGATTTCTTAGGTATTTAAAATGATTGAAAAGTGTTTAAAATGTATTTTATGGTATTCAAAGCATGGCTTTGTAATAAGAATTTATTTTGAGTATCGAAATCTGCAGTTGTTATCAAAATAATCGATCAGTACTTAAAAGTTTTTAAATTAATCTAAAGTTTAAAAAATGTATTTAACTGTTCTTTTAGTATTCAAATTTTAGTAGAAATGTGTTTCATAGCACTCAAGATATATAATTGTAATAAAGGTGTATTTGAACTCTCAAGAGGGTATTCTGACGTACTCAAAGTATAATTAGCCGTATTAAATGCGCATTTTTAATACTTTCAAAAAGTGTGTGCTGTACTCAAATGTTCTTGCGCGCCCCTCGGCGACAACTAGAGTCAACTAGAGGCTTGTCTAAAATTTATCTGTATGAGCTATTTGTAAGTGCAAATCATGACCAATCTATCAATAAACAACTTGTTTACTTTGAAGACTTCATTACTTTTCATTTCCGAGCAATCAAAATACTATTCGGAGTCTCGGAACCTCCACATTTCGAAATGCAGTGGCTTTAAAAAAAACTAAGACAAGCATTCGTTATTTAGGAATGAAACGAAAAGGCAATTCACTAGCATCGGGAGAAACTAGAGGTAATTATCAGCATTCGAGGCGAGCAACACAACTTTTGTCCACCGTCAGCATCACACGCAGCAAACACGGTTACTTTTCGGCTCACAAATATACCTCAGAATATACCCTAATAAACATGTACCATCAGGAACGATATTATAGATGGTGTGACCATACCACTTACAGTTGAGATGATATCCCGAATTGGTGGTTAGGCACTTCTTATGGTTATTGTTTATGCGGGTACTCAATAAAATTGAGTTATTGTTTAGTAAAAGCTGAAATTTTACTCAATAATTGGCATTATAAAGTAGCGTGTCGTGTTTTGGAACAGTATTATTTTGTGCTTAGCGCAAGGGGTGAGTCGCTCAGCACACTTTTCTCCTGTGCTATTTTGTTTTAGTGTGCCTACATGAGTTGCAATGCTCTGCGTGTTGCCGTAAGGTGCCGAAGGTGCCGATGCGTTGATAGTCAAAATTTTTGTTTTTGCTGATCATGGCAACCAGGCGTTTGTTTTGGTTTCCACAAATAAACAAAACAAAAATCAACAATCAGTGTACTAATGCGCTAGGATTTTAAGGACATAAATAATATATTAGTTCAGTTTAGTTACAGTTTAATTATAGTTTAGAAAGTGATTAATATTGGATAGGAAATTGTTCAAGTGCTTGGTTCTAATTGGAACTCGGATTGAATCAATTAAGTTAAAAGAATTTGCCCAAAGTGTACTTCTCCCGAGCACCCGAGGACAATGAAAGGACGAAAGAATAAAGCTGAGTTGCTCACTATTCGATCCCTATGCATTTGATAAAAAAAAATCAGCTTTCAGGTATGAGCACGCTGGAATTTGATAGTGTTCGGCATATTTTTTTCATTTAGATTCTCGGTTATCTTTCTAGGCAGTTAATGTTGCCGATTCCCGGATAGAAGAGAAACTTTCTGTGAAAAAAAACCCGTCGCAGCGAACAGATAATCGAAATATGCGAAGAATCGTACAGCTTTCCAGAAGTTTCACGTGGAGTACAATAAACAGCGGCTACCCATTAATTGTAAGAACACCGACATGGTCAGATAATACTTGCACCTTTCGACCATGATGCACTGTGTCAATTTGATAAATAAACGATTAAATAATGATTGCGAACTAATTAACGATATGCTCATTTTTATTCCTTTCTTCTGCATCAGTTTTGCCAGATCGATAAGACACATAACTTCTCCTCTCAGAAACCGGAAATTCTCAGGTTGACTAGCATATGTTGTGCTTTATATTTCATTAGTTAATTTAACGAAATCAACAAATAAAACTCTCGCTAGATTGACGTGAATAAACAAACAAAGTGAAAAAAATTGTCACCAACAACAACGCATATTTACACGGTTGCTGATTTGTCATTTGAAAAAGCTCTACTGTCAAAAGTGTTCCTCAGTGTGCCACACATGTGGTATGGTGTGTAGGACATCGTGGCGGGCACACTGTTCTTAGCGACTTACCCTTGGCTTAGCGACTCACCCCTTGGTTTTTTGATTGAAAATATTTTTGTCCACCTGCTTGTATAAAAATCCCCCATAGTGCAGCCTTCGAAGAAAAATACGAAACAACTGTCTCATCGCCCAATGCTGTGCTATATTTCTATGTGTGTGCGCACTAGTTGCTGGCCGAAATCACCACTACCTCTAAACGTTCGCGGTGCTGTCAAAAAATCGTTCCTTCCTAGACAGTCGTCACTCCAGTCAGAAGTGAAAAGTTTTTGATTTTTCGATTCTACATTTTAGGTGGTTGAAAACAGTAAATTGTATATTTTCTCATTGATGTGATTGCCATTGCGTAGGTGGTTAGGTGCTTGGAATTGAATTATTGATAAGAAAACCCGAAGTTTGGCCTGTATAGAATGGAAGAATGTTAATGAAAGAGTTTGCAAATTAATTTTATTTTCTGGCTTTTGCGTGGCGAGACGAGTCACAGGTGTAGCGCTAGCGCAGCACTTGCTTGTTCAGTGTGTCTGGTTTGACCAGATAAAGTGCATTCTTCTCATTGTTTATAAGACGTGTATGGCAAAGAAAGCAAGGACGGAAAAATGCATATTTCCTCGTGACTCAGAACACTGCGTCCGAATATTGCATCTGAATGTGTTTCGGTCCCTTAGTGCAACTTAGAATCCAAAGGTTCTACATGCCACCTTACGCAAAGGATGTTGGCGTCCAAGTCACGTACCAGTAGATAAAGAAGTAGACGGTAACAAGGAAGAAACAAGAAAAAAAAAACAAGAAGATTAGTAATACTTTAGACAAGTTTGCGTGTTACTCGCTACCTGTAGACTGAGTCTCGAGTTAAAAAGGAGGTCAATTTGCAAGGGACAAGCATAACTAACTACTAACGAAAGTAGAATTGGGCTGGTGTAATTATGAACGGATTAAGGTAAGTGCAATGTGGAGCTTAATGAAGGCAGCATAGCCTTGTTCACGCGAATGGTGTGGGGGAGGTTTTGTTATCGATCTGCAGTCTCTTTTTTTTTGTCAGCCCTGACATGATTGAAATGCAAAATTGTAAAACTATTCTTTATTCCTCTATTTTACACAGTTTTGGCGAACTGTGTTGCTTGTTTTGCTGTCCGCCGTTTCCCGGTAGGATTGCATCGAAACTTGCTTTTCTGCCGCCGGATCCTACATACAACCTAACTGCGATCGATGAGAGTAAAGCAAAGTACTTGCTTAGCTTTAACGAACGAGCCGAGTGGCCTTACTCGGAACGCGAAAAGGAGAACGTAGAAGGATTTATCACGCGGACTTCCCGCGGTAACAAGCTATCCTGCATCTACGTTCGATGTGCTCCGAATGCCAAATACACTGTGCTATTTTCGCATGGGAATGCAGTCGATCTAGGCCAAATGAGTAGCTTCTATCTAGGACTGGGATTGAGGATCAACTGTAATATATTTAGCTATGACTACTCGGGATATGGCATGAGTACTGGTAAGCCTTCGGAGAAAAATCTTTACGCGGATATCGATGCGGCCTGGCATTCACTGCGGACACGTTTCGGAGTAAGCCCGGAAAATATTATCCTGTACGGACAAAGTATCGGGACGGTGCCAACGGTGGATTTGGCGGCGAGGTACGAAGTAGGTGCGGTCATACTTCATTCGCCGCTGATGTCCGGCATGCGGGTAGCATTTCCCAACACTAAACGCACCTGGTTCTTCGATGTGTTTCCAAGGTATGTGCCGGATGAAGTTTACGTGCAAGAGGGACTTAGGGGGATTAGCCTTTACGATATCTTGTTTCTTGCAGCATTGATAAGGTATCAAAAATTAGTTCGCCAGTGCTAGTTATCCACGGCACCGAAGACGAGGTGATAGACTTTTCCCATGGATTGAGTATCTACGAAAAGTGTCCCAAGGCGGTCGAGCCGCTGTGGGTGGAGGTAAGTTTTTTTGTTTGGGAGTTGTGTCAGTGGGTATGTTGATTGGAAACTAGATTGCACGGAAACGTTCGTCGATTCGTTGGGGGGAGGCAATTACAAATGGTGTAATCGGTTTCTTATCCGATGGAAACAAGTACAATTGATATTGTTATTATGGCAGGAGGTCAATTTAATTTAATAATGTCATGTTCACCTTCCTCAATTATTTATGAATTCATTAACAAAAGGCATAATTAAATGTTTGTCAGATGTAGCAAGCAATATGCTGCTCTTATTTCATTAGGTACATTATTTTGATTTAATTTAATTTATCTTAATTTTTATTTTATCAAATACACAGTATATTTTACTGAATTTAGCGTTTCTACTATTTCACTCAATTTAGCCATTCTGAATTAAACACTCAGATCTATATTAATATAAAATAAATTCGAAGAATATGATATGCGTTCCTACATACTTAACGTAAACCGAACTTTGCTTTCATTTTTGAACCAGTTAAAAAATGTAATATTGATTTAAAATTTGTAAATGACCCTGTTATAACAAGATATTATTCTTGAATTATCTTGTTTATCATCAACCTTGCATAATGACCGATAAATGAACAACATGTAACTCAAATTTATGACAGATAAGTAAACATGTAACTTAATCTTAATCTCTTACTTGAATACAAGTTGGAATACAGTGTCTGAATAAATTGATCGATTGAGGTAAAAATAGCAAGAATTTCCACACAATAGAGCGTGACAGGATCAAAGCTTTCCAGAACTTGGAAAAGTTAGTTTTCTTGTTAGTTGGTTAGGGTTGGTTAAAACATGGCAGGAATCCCAGCGCCGCAGCGTTAAAACTAGGAATGGACGGTGAAGAGGCGATCTTAATGTCCAAACTACAGTGCCTTGGTTACGGCATAAGGCGGCATATCGAAGACATCAGCGAAACAGTAATTCGCGATATTGAATGCTGGTAAGGGGCGGAAAACTCAACAACATGTTAGCGGGAGATCTGGATGTGACGGAGGACGAAAACTTAATTGGGCGGTACAAATGCAGAACGGCTTACAGCAGCAAGAGCAAATCAGCAAACCGGTGAAGGCATCGGAAACTTCATGAAGAGATTGAAGAAAAAGCTCGCAAACGTTTGGTCTAAGCATGGGAAGCAAACTTTCACCCCTATTGGCCAGCATCTTTATGAGCGACTTCGAGGTAGATGCTGAGAAGGTTTTTTTTCCCTTGGGTTTGGTGGCCTTATGTTGATGATGTACTGGCATAGGTGAAAGAACGCAACCTAGATCAAACCATCAGGGTGCTTAACTCACGTCCCAGCTCATTTAAGTTCACGGTAGAAAAAGAAATAAACGTAAAAAATACCTTTCCTGGATTTAATGATCACCAGGAAAGAGGATGAAACGTTGAAATTTGGAATTTACCGTAAACCGACATCGACTGATCGGTACATTACATCCAACTTCAATCACTTTGGATCCCAAAAGCAAGCAGCTTTTCACTTCATGACACACCGCCTATAAAATTTACCTGTGGAGGAACAAGAATTCGCAGAAGAGAAAGAACGTATCCACCAGGCAGCTAAGATGGATGCCTACGAGAAAGATTTCTCGGAAAAATATCTACAAAAACACAAACGAAAGCTACACATAAAAAACTTCCCCCCACCCAAAGAAAATGTACGAAGGATCAACCTACCGTTCTATCGTAAAGTTACGAAACCAATTAAAAACATACTCAAATGACAAGGATTACACATATTTTACAAAAGCGAAAACACATTACGCGACGTTCTATGCAATTTGAAGGACAAGGTTCCACCGGACGAAAATACGTGGATTTACCAAATTCCCTGCCAGGACTGCTCCTCTGTATACATCGAACAAACCCGCCGCAAAGTAAGTTTAGCTTAAAAGAACACAAACACTCTGTTGATAAACGGAAATTGAATGAATCATCAGCAGCGGTACATGCGACGGGGTTTGACCATCATATTGATTGGAGAAATGCAAACTTATTTCAAACAGTAAGGAAACCGTCTCACCTAAACGCATGGGAATCGATGTTTATCTCTAATTTATCCGAACCGCTCATGAATGAAGACGATACTCCCATCACATCATGCCTGTTTAACTTGACAAAGCTGAGAATTCAGTAACTTTCTGTTCTCTTCTGACAACTACGTAACAGCGTACGAAGGTTTGTGTAATCAATCGGACATAGTCCCGCGCCCGAAACTGGTCGACCAAAAGGTAATTTTTTAAATTGTAAAAACGATAAGTGTTGTGTCTTGTATCGCGTCGCATTTTGTTAGTGTCGTGTAGCTCTTACGTCAGCATAAACATCATAACAATAAGTAGACCCGTTTATTCCGTGAGAAAAAAAACACCGCTTGGAAGAAGCGGAGTATGAGGAAATCTAGCTACTGCATCGCACTCAAGGATCGCGGAATTCCTATCAGAAGCTCAACACATCATGCAAACGTTCTGTGGCACGAGCTGAAATGCGATGGCGGAACTCTGACGATTGTTTAATAGGTGTGCAGAGGATACAAGCACAGAAGACCAAGACAGCCGAAGAAATGTGTACGTCAGCACGACGGACGAATCTGTATCTCTCAAAAGGACTTTAGGTACTTATACTGCTTGCGCGGAATTTCTTCGTTTCTCCAAAGTCTCTATACCCAGTAGCCTACATCGATCTTCGTATAGTGTTAGATTAAAAGGGTATTCCCATGACAGAGAACGGAGGGTTGAATTGTTCCGACCCTATCAATCCAACATTACTGGTACGGGCGCCAAACCACAGCAATGAATTCTAAGATCAACCCCACCAGAGCGCAGTAAAGAGACCGATGGCAAAGAAGGTCGCGGAATTCGTTTGCTGTTTTTTTTAAAATAAATCCAAGCTGTCGGTTAGCTCTGCGGATTTTGCCGGATTAAGGATAACTCCTAAAGCACGTACTTTCTGGACACGTTCAAGAGGTTGTTCAGCAGTATTATAGTCATATATTATCGGTCTTAATTATCTGTGGAACGAAATGATGTGGCATTTGTGATTGTGGATACTCAAAGTAAGCATATTTCTGGTACACCACTCAGCAAAACGATCAATTAACACTTGTATTTCGAGGCAGTAATCGATACATTTCACCTCCAGGTAGATTTTGACATCATCAGCATAAAATCAACGGCATCCTGGGGCACTGCCTCCGATAGCTCATTGAGGACAGCAAGGTATATTAACTCTAAGCTTCCGTTCCGTTAGATAAGATCTAAACCAGCAGATCAAGTCCCTAGACACGCCAAGTCTTTCTAGACTTCAAGCAAGATCCCACGATCGACACGATCAAATACAACGTCCGCAAGCAGAAAGAAATAAACTGCACAGGTTTGTTAAAGCACAGCTTTTGGGATAAAAACCGTGTTGATCCAAGGATATGTAATTTTTAAAAGAATCAAACAACAATTTCGTTAATTATGATCACAACGATCTTCGAACAAGCACACAATGACGTTATTCCTCGATAAATCTTGGCAACTTGCACTCTCGCAATGACATGTTGAAAAGAAGCGTCAACGGATGGGTTAGAACTTCACAACATTTTTTAAATATACACGAAGGGATTGGCGATGTGGAATATTTTTGTTTGTCGATGGCAGATTTGGTGTGTTGGAGAGTAGCTTGAATATTTCGCAGAGGGCAGGCACCACGGGGCGTGTTTCATCAAGCCTTTGTTATTTGAGATGCTGATGTCGAAAATCTGTTGAAAGCACTTTTAAAATGATCTGCAAAACGATTGCACTTATTCGATGCAGACCTGGCTAAATCATTTCCCAAAAAAACATCTCAATTGGTAGTTCGTGATCCCTTCGTTTGGTGTTATCAAATTTCCAAAAATTCATTGGATTTCTCATTTAAATATCTTACGTACGTAGAGTGTAGCGTTTGTACAAAAGGCGATTGTATAATCGGTATCTGACTAGATCGATTGAAAATTTGCAAAAGGACAGTAGACGTAAAAATTAACGAAACCTATTCCCTTGGAAACATCAATTTTGACTACAAAGGGAAGATGGTTGTCATCGAGAATAGATAAAGACTCTACAGCACCTGACATCGTGCATCTTTCAAGCGTCGTATCATGCATCGAAACCAGATCCAAAGTGCAACCGTAACGGTTCTTTAGGTTGTTGATTTGAGTAAGACCATGCAGAGTGAATCCATCAAGTTAAGCGGCATATGGCGCAGAGATATGTGATTGCAAAACATTTATTGAGGGTTGTCAGTGCCCTCGGTCGTCCAAACTAAACCGGAATGGTTATAGTCTAAGTAAAAGAGCGTGATCGCAGATTCAGAAATGTGAAGATACAGTTTAAACAGAGTCGATGTGGTTGGTTATGCAATTTATGTCGGACTTGCGATCAGGTGGAAAATATAGAACCCCTATACTCACCCCTAATATTAGACTTTGCAGTCGTTTGTGCTGTCTTGTTCTCCCCCACGGGAAACTTGTAAACCGCGTTTTCAAGATTTTTGTGGGAGAGAACAAGACAGCACGAACGACTGCAAAGCTCTATTTTTTGCTCGCCCGCGTCGTTTCGTCGTTTTGTTCACAAACACATTCAAAAAGCTTTGCAACAGAAAAAGTGTAGTCTAGCAGTGTTTGGATGCGTATTGCTCGCTCGTGGTTTCGCCCAAAATAAGAAGTGAATTTCATACTCGAAATCTGAAAATATTGTCTTTGTCATTTCCGGTCACGTATATTTTTTGTAAAAGGTAATGATTTTCTATGTTATTTCCGTGAACCAACTACTTACTAGTTTCGACAAAAATGGGCAAGTGTGCATTTCGCGTTGAATGGCTGAAGAAAACCGATTCGAACGGCTGCCAGATTTCAGATTGGGCACGAAATCATGGCGACACCGAAGCTTTCTGCAAGATTTGTTTAAAGTCCTTCTCTGTTGCTAAGTGTTTCCAATCCCTCGACCAGTGAAGTGCAACGCACAAGGATAATTGGGCGGCACGGCTAGGATCATCGCAACTACGGTTATGTACTGAGGAAGACACCAAAGCCACCAGCTCAAAGTCGTCTGGTTCCAGTGGAAAAATTCAACTGTTTAGTCCACGCGATGCAGCTACTAGAGCTGAGCTGATTTGGCTGTTGAAGTGCATCGCATCGGATTTTCCAGCTGCTTCATGCGATGGCATCGCCGATACATTTTCCGCTATGTTTCCTGATGTCGACGTTTCCAACTTTTCTTTGAGCAGAACCAAGGCCCGCTATCTTGTGACTGACGCATTAGCTCCGCATTTTCGGGAACTGTGGCTCAAAGAAGCAAGAGATTCCATCTTTACTTTATGCTACGATGAGACCACCAACGTCAGCCAGTGACGAAGAAATTCTGACAGCTAGATGCATTCTTTACAAGATCTAAAATCGTTGTGATGCACCTTCTGAGCTTTTGTAGGATTTGCGAAACCCTCGAACGAAGTGATTCTGAAAGCTGCAGGAAGATTGCGAACCATCTCGCTACATCTTCCGTTTGTAAGAATAAATGACTCATGTTGGCGTATCGTGAGAAAATTAACCGAAGATTGTGCACTTACTATCGAAACCCTGACGAACAAATTATAAGACAACTAACAGACTCCTCCTTGCCGTAGTTCCTCTTGTGATATGCCACAAAAAGTACCTTGTCAATGTCCCGAAACAACAGAATAAAATTGCAACTAGCCAGTGAGTAAAACTACTCTGTGCAGACCACAAAGTGCACAAAACAGACTAACTCATCGGCAATCAAGTTATGAGGAAAAAAACATCTACAAACGATCCACGTGTGGTATATTATATACATGATCTGGTGCACCATTTGAAATGCCCAGTCTGCGAGTATTAACGGAGTATTAAATCGATGAATTTGATAATACATAAAATATACAATTTTAGACTGTGCAGTGCACGAGGTGCACATATGGACGAGACGCCACTGAAATTGATAGACAAAAACTATAGTCCCTATATATTTATGGTCTGGTGCATTCAACTATCGAAGCCAAACGATCATGCCATTTTGAGGAAGATACAATTTGGGATATTATTAAGATTATTGAGTATTTATGAGATCCTTCGCCTCGATCGATCGAACGATTTGATTTGAATATAATCATTTTATCACACCGAAAAGATCTGACTGAGCCATTGGGTAAATTTGTTGGAAGTTATATGAGACTATTGAGTGACTATAATAAAACCACTCATGACAGTCTTGTGTCAAATTCTTCGAGACGCGTTGTATTTTGCACAAATCAGGTAGAACGAGCTCGCTATTCGTACTCAGCGTGAGTGTGGTTGCTCAACGGGTCAAGGATGCTGATGAACCACCAAACACAAATTAATTATGTATTTCTTTCAAATCCATTTTTCATAGTCACTTTTAGCAACCTTTTGAAAAATTTGGTCACTTTTTGGTCCTTTTTTTACAAATTGAAGTCACTATTTAGTCACTTTTTTCATCAACGTAGTCACTAAAATAACTATTTTTAACATCGTTGGTCGCTACCAGCCGTGATACACCTATCAACACTGCAGCACCTCAA
>JASCZW010016419.1:0-18747 GCA_034211315.2 Aedes japonicus | reverse complement strand
GCCAGGAACACGACTTTTTGTGCAGTTCTGCAGCGATGGCTTCCTTTTGAGACTCCTTTTCGGAATCCGAATTGTCTCTTTGAAAGTCCGTCCTGAAAGTGTCCAGAAATACCAATATCGTGTTTTTAAGCGCTACATTGGGGATCCCACCCGAACCATTGCAAATAACAGTTCTTCATTGGTGATCCGAGCATTTTTGTATGGCGTAGGCACCCACACAATTGGGTGGTGATGCGGAAAAACCGTCCACGATGGTCTTCAATTTGGCCGGGCACATGTCAGCAGGACGCTTAAACTTCTCCACCACAATTCTATATGCATTGCCCCAAGGGTTCGTATCGACTTCTTGGCACAACTCTTTGAAGCAGTTTGCCTCGCTCAACTTGATCTCGCGTTTGAGGGCGGTGCGAGCTCCGCGAAATACGATTTCTCAGCTTCAATCCATGCTCTCTGGACACTTGCTCCGGGGCATGCAGCGCGGAGGGTACTGAGAGTCTCATTTCGCCAGTAAGTTTCCTCGGCATTGATATATCGCAGGCTATTGCTACCGCTACTGTCAACTCCCCTGTGTCAAGCGTTGCAACGGTGTTTGTCCAAAACGCTTCGATGAAGACCTCTTTGTCCAAGTTCTTTGTCTTCCACTTTCACACGCAGGTCCTCGGTCTCCTTAGGAGGATCGCCTGGTGATCGATGATTGACTTCCGACCGTCTTTGCGGAATAAGTTGGCATTCCCTTCGTTGCACTGCCTTACATCCAGCTTCGATAGAGCTTCAAGTGGACTGTCTCCCTTGGATTGGTTCGCTTACTACCCCACTCCATAGCCCAGGCGGTGAAATCGCGTGCGATGACAACCGACCTTCTTCCGACAAACGTTTCGGTGAGTGTGTCCAACATCCTGTTAAACTCTTCATCGGTCCATCTAGGAAGTGCATAACATACGAGTACTCCGTCGACTTTGGCAATCACAAAGCCGTCGTATGAGCTCTCGACCACCTGTTGGATGGAGAGTCTGCCTTCAACTTGTATTGCCTCCTTCACTGCTCTCTCTGTCACCTATATACTGTTACCGAGAGGAACTCGATATGACTCCGCAATTATTGCAACATCGCACTTTGTCTCTCATTGACTGCCATAACATTGAGATGATTGAGATTCACTTGCTTGACCTCCATCCTTATTGGTCTTTTAGTTCGCCGAGCATTTACAGCCTCCCGTCCAAGTGTCCTTTCCATCCTCCAGATTGCGATTGCGTGCAGTCCCTAGCGACGTTACCACATTTCCAGCGCAGCTCGGACCTGTCAGGGCCCTTTGAAGCTTCTTGACCAGTGGCCAAACCCCATGCGTTTGTAGCATCTCTCCATTTGCTTGGTGACTCGGGGACCAATCTCAGTGGGCACTCCGACCATACGACTTTAACCCTACTGATTGCCACCAGTTTGTTAGCATCGTCTACTGACAATCGGATTACCGCCGTTTGAGTGCCTCCATACGACTTCCTTACCCTTATTGATAACGGTCCTCTAAAGCCCGATTCAAAGTAAATATACGTGCATTTAAGTGATCATAACTCCAGAATTTAACAACATACACGGTTGATCAAAACGTCAAACAAAATTCATTCAGCTTTCAAACGATATAAAGACTGTATTCGATGAAATTTGTACACACAAAATAGGTCACCAAAAATTTTCCTTGAACCCGATTCTTTTTAAACTTTCTGGAAATAAAGTACTACTAAATGGTTAAGTTTTGACATCATTGGTTTATTGAACCTCTTCTCCCAACCCAAATTCCCGCACCTTTTCCTTGACCCCTTTCATCAAATTTTGGGCAATGATAGGACCGACTTGCTTACTTACTTTTAACCACACTTTCTTTAGTTCAAGTTCATTTTCTATCAGTTTTGGAGTTTTAACGAGCTTTGCCTTCATGATTGCCCAACATTTTTCAATTGAGCGAAGTTCCGGAGTGTTTGGAGGATTGACGTCTTTTGGTACAAAAACTACATTATTATCTTTGTACCAGTCTAAGACGGGCCGGGCATAGTGGCAAGATGCCAATTCCGGCCAACGTCGGGCCATCGTGAGATCTCAAGAAGGGCAGAAGTCGTTTTTGGAGGCATTCGTCCTTGTAGATTTGTCCGTTGACGGTCCCAGAGTTGATGAAGGGCTGACTCATTTTGCCACATCCGCAGATCGCTTGCCAGACAAGGAATTTTTTTGTGAATTTCGACAGTTTCTTCTTCCATACACTCTCCAGAACGGCCAACTTAGAGGTGGCGACGTAGTGTTCCTGTCCTGGCATTTGTTTGGTGTCGGCTTTAATGTAGGTCTCATCGTCCATCACAATGCAGAACGGTTTTGTGAGCCACTCCCTGTACAGTTTTCTTGCACGAGTTTTGGTCACCGAGTTCTGTTTAGCGCTCCGGTTCGGTGCCTTCTGGACCTTGTACACATGTAATCCAGAACGTTTCATTGTTTTCTTCACAAAACAAACTGAAACTTTCGCCTTTTTCGCAACATCCCTGATCGAAATGTTGGGATAACGCTTAAATTGGTTCAATACCATCCTGGCCTTCTCCGGATTTGATGTGCCACGTTTTTTGCCACTACCATTTTTCCACTTGTTTGTCTTACGGTCCTTGAACGTTTTGATCACATGAGATACGGTTGAATGTGCGATTCCGAGCTGTTTTCCGATCCATCGATGAGAAGCGTTTGGGTTTTCGAAGTGAGTGCCCAAAATTTGTTGGCGCACTATTTTTCCATTCGAAGCCATCACTGCAATCACTCGACCGATTTTCACGAAACTCATTATACAATTGACACAACACAATGAAATACATTCAGTTAAAATTTCAATAAATTTTACCCACACGCTAAAAAGTTACGAACAATTACGTGTGTCCAAATTTCATCGAATACAGTCTTTATAACAAGTTATTGCATTTCACCATTTCGAACGAACTGTTGCACTTTACTTGTGATCGATGCCGTCATGATCTGCACAGTCGCTGGTGACACTGTTCCGGCGAACTTATGCCACTTTAAATGCATTTGTTGTGCATTTGTCACATCTTTAACGCATCCTCGAAGTTTTCGCTTGACAATTGCTCTATATTTTTCGATCGGTCAGAACTCACGGCAATTCGGAGGATCAATCTCTTTGGCGACGAAGTTAACATTGTTTGCAGCATACCATTCTAGTACCTCCTTGGAGTAGTGGTAGCTAGCTATATCCGGCCTAAACATAACGTTGGTCTTGTGTTGCCGAATGAAGAGTAAAATACACTTTTTCAGACACTGAAAAAAAAATGTAAAATGTTCGTCAGGGGATTTGTTTATAATCCATTTTGACATATGTTTCGTCATCCATTAAAATACAGCCATCAAATTTCATCAAAACTCGTTCGTATAGTAATCGTGCTCACTTTTTGGCCACTTTTTTTTTCAGGGAGCGATTCGGACAAAAAGGCTTATATCCTTCTCTTGAAAGGATGTTACGCACGGTGGAAAACTTGGAATCGTATTTCTTTTCCAAATCACGTATGGAGACACCTGGGTTGCCTTTCACGTACCTCAACACCTTTTTCCTCAGCTCTTTGCCCCTAGTGTCACTTTAATGATAAATGCGCTGTGCTCTATCTACACTCAGAGTATCCTTGTAACGTTTGATTACAAGACACACGGTTGACTTTGGGAATTTTAACACTTTTGCTATTTTTGAAGCAGACCACGAATGATTCTCTAGATGTTTGTACACAATTAATTTTCTTTTCTCAAGTTCCATGATCCGTAACTTCGAGATGCGTTGATCAATCGAGAAAAACTTTTCTTCGTCAACGAAACATCAACAAATGCCTGTCAAACGTAATTTGTTCCAACCACCAGGAACGCGGTGGTGTATTAAACCGTGCGTCCAGATTAACTTTGAATCGAGCTTTACACTGTGCAGTCAATGCATACATCACATCCTCTTCGGTCGTGATTTCGTCCAGATCCTTGCACTCGACCACTGCCTCCTGTGGAAGAGCTCTCACGGTAACATCGCCGCCCAGGGATTTTGCCACGAGTTCCACTGTACACTGAGCTCTTGAGACAGATGGGTCTTTCTTCAGCTCGAAGATCATCTCGCCTTTCTGTGTACCCCATGTTTTGACCACATTCTTTCCCATTTTTTTGGCAAAGAGCTCTAGTTGAATCTATAAGCCAAGATACGACAGAAAGCCTATCCATTGGTATCAGACAAACTATGCTCCAAAACAAGTACAGCAACTGTTCGCTAACTGGGTGCTGTTTAACTGGGCTGCTTTTTAACTGGGCGCTCACTAACTGGGCTATAGCCCAGTTAAAAAGCAAATAAACTTCAAGAATTAGCGTTTGACATCTTGTTGTCAAAATTCGGAAGGGGCATGTGAAAGGCATATAAGGTTCGTGGAGGAGTGAAAAATTGTTAAATTGTACGAAATGGAGTTGTAATCTCATACAAAATATTTTGAACAATGGGGTTCACAATATGCTACAACGCAATAACGTATAAAGCATAAAAACATTTTGGAATTTATGTATTGCGCAATGAAATATGCCAACCGAAATCAGATCGAAAGCCCCCTCGAAAATTATTTACATCTGAAATGTCAGCCCAGTTATCGAGCAGCATCCGCTAACTGGGCTGTGCACTTAGCCCAGTTAGCGAACAGTTACTGTAATGGTAAATACCCAGTCAATTCAGGATAATCATTTTAAGATACATAAGTATAAGACGAAACATAAGGCGAAGAAGGGTTCACAAACGCCAACTTTTAAACAGAAACTGCTTCTTTTCTCTTTGCAAATCATTATTCTCTAAAAAACTATCTCTATTCGCTTTCAGATGAAAAGTTGAGTCGCTTTCAGTTTGCGTTAATTTATCCTTTAACCTCCCATAATCTGTGTACCTGTCCGATAAGAGGAAAACCCGACGACCACGGCAACCTGTTGCACTTAGCATGTAGTCTCGACTCACCGTCCTTCAACCAGTCTCTCTCCACTGCTAAAACCGTAATTCTGCTCTCACGCACGCATTCCCGACCTGGCGCTGGACGATTTCACCGAAATCAGGTAACCTCGCTGGAACGCCGCCACAGCGAACGGGAACAGCGCCTGCACATGCTGGTCGAAGCACTCAGCAAGGGAGGTAAGTTGAATGGCGTTCACATTCGTGCTTTGGCTGCGGCGGCCGCGGCCACCAGTGGCAACCCGAACGCCATCGGGGACGAGGAGAACCATAACCTAGTGAATCCGCAACCGCAGCCGCACCAGCAGCACCAGAATGCCACCGTTGGAGGGAACTAGGTATGCTATTGTTCGGTTCCTACCTGCCCGACACACCTTTCTAGATCTCAAGAAACCAAATTTTAGATTGTTATTAATCCCAGTAGCATTGTAGTGGGTGATTACATTTAATTGAATCCTACTACCAGTAGTGTTTTATAGAGATTAAATGGTTCAATTTAACGGTTACTCTGAAGTAAATACGAATAGTCCCAACTACACACTATTTTATACGTGTCTGTTTAAAAGGTTGTTTTAACCATCACCGGTAGCTATAGTAAGTTTGGTTCGTTTCAATTAGTTTTTCCAAATAATTTCAAAACTTTAATTCGTGAAAATCGGCAGTGAGGGAATCAAATTCCCGGGCAGTTCAATTCAGTCGATATTTTCAACAATAAGTGTAATTACGAGAAAAGACATGAGTTACAACAACTCTCAGATAAAAGGTAAGATAGTAAAGTAAAAGAATATAAAGCGTCCAGTGAGAGGTGCCTGCGCCAAGGACTCTTCTTAGATAATTAGTGGGTGTTTGTAGTTACTTTTTTTTTTCTCGAGAGAAGACAGTACTGGGAGACGTTGGTGTTTTTAAGAAAAGTACATAATTTATCAGCTTCATACGTCCATTCAGTCCTTAGTTTCTAAGATTAGTTGTTAGGATTTAGCATTTACGAAGTAGATAACTAGTCACCGTTAGTCGGTTCAAAACAAAACAATACAATACTGGCTGCAACCGTTCCGTTTTAGATTCATTCAATATCTTTATATAAGCGAATGTTTGACAATAGTTTCGAGACTTTGGAGCGTTGTTTTAGTTTGCAGCAGATTTATTGAAAATTTCATTCATCATTGGAAGGTCTCACTTTCGGTGGCAATATCTAGTTTTGAGATAGCAATTTTATCGAATATAGTATTGAATGAAAAATTATCCCTAAGGAATTTCATTGTATCCGAACTATCCTTTATTTTGGTTTAAACATATTGTAACATGTTCAGGATGCTGTATTGGGAAATATGTTAAGTATGTATGTTGACATCAGGCATCAGAATCAACCAAACCAATCGTAATATTACTCTTGAATAAAACGAATGATTAACCCTTCTGGGCGAGCTGATAATGTGGGTGCATCGAAACTCCCGTTAGATAGTTGGATTGTATGACAGGATGTGTGATTCCACAACTGTCTGTTTCAGTTAGCTTCTTTCGTGTTTTCCTCGCCCAGTCTTCAAGGGTTTCCTTCGAAATCGCTGTCGACGCAAAAAAAACGCTGTAGAAATTTACCTAGTTGAGCGATCATTTTCAAACTTCCAGACAAGAAAATATAACCCTTTAGTCAGCTTACGGCATATTTATTTCACTCATCTTCGATATCATAACCGTACGCTCGCACCTACGCTTAACTCCAATCATTAGGTTCTGTACAACATCTAGCTGCTGCTTCTTTTGTACGGAAACCCACTTCTTCTTCATGGCTTCCTCAGCTTTGTTTTCCTTGGGATGCTTCATAATAGCCCAATATTTTTCGATGGGTCTTAGTTACGGTGCATTGGGGGGTACATGTCCTTGGGTACGAAAATGACCCCGTTGGCTTCGTACCACAACATTTGAATAGTGGCACGAAGCTAGATCCGGCCAGAAGATCGTAGGGCCCGCGTGTTGTTTCAACAGAGGAAGCAGACGCTTCGGTAGACACTCCTTGGGGTAAATCTCTCCGTTTACAGCCCGGTAGTCACGTACAGCGCACTCCGTTTGGCACATGAGCAGATCGCTTGCCAAATCATGAATTTCATGGCAAACTGAAAGTTTCTGCCTCCTGGGCGGTAATGAACAGTAATACCGGATACAATTCTCATCGTATTTTGGCGTTCGTCACGATTTGGAGTATTCTTTACTTTGTACGTATGCAGTCCCTCCCGATCCTTGGCTCTCTGAACGAAGACCGAAGCACTGGGATTCCGCTTAAACGCTTTCACAGCACGCTTGTGATCCTGATCACTAATAGAACATCCATTCTGACCGCATTTTTCCTTTCGTTCGATGCTCAGAGTTTTGTAGTAACGTTTAATCACACGACTCACCGTTGACTGCACGATTCCAAGTTGTTTTCCGATGTCCCGATGAGAGAGTTGAGGATTTTAGACGTGCTTGCGCAAAATCAATTCGCGACGTTGTTTGTCGGGTGCACAATTTTTTTCCAATTTTCGAAAAACTGACAGCGTTAAAAATACAACAACAAAAAACACTCTAAACTACTTCTACCCAAGTTTTCAAGAGAAAACAACCAATAGGTAATTTTCTACACCGTTTTTTTCGGTGATGCAATTTGATGTGGGGCAGCTTTTATAAAGATTATTAAAATGGACAATGTGCAATATTGATTGTTAACACATACCGAAACATGTTCAAGAAGCACTTCTGACGTACATATACATCGATCGGTTCTCGATAGGAAACTCAACAAGCTGAAAATAGAATCTCAACAGACTCGAACCACTCATCACACCAAGAAACAGGCCACACTTACACCCACCACCACTACGACACCGGTGGTCCACTCCATTGCACAATGGTTCGAGGGCGGCCAAAACCTCAAAATTCAAAATGCTAGTATCACTAAAGGCTGTATTTTTCTCGTTTAGTGTAATACGTCAGAGTCTTGAATCTAAAATTTAAAGAGATTTCAATGTACTTTGAATTTTCTACAGTATTTTGAATGTACCAATGTCATGGATTTCCATGAAAAAATAACTATAAACTAGACGGTTCAATATAATTGTATGGTTTCAACGAAAGTTTTAATCGTACTAATATGTTCATGAAATATGTTCAGGGATTAGAGACGCATATATATGTGGAATTTTATTGATGTTTTAAACAGCACAATTTATTAAAATACGTGACTTTACTAGAAAATCTACAGTTTTCCGGATAGAATCACCTCAAAAGTATAGTAGCCTATGGATGCCTGTTATCATTTTACTATCATTACAAAGCTAAAGATGTTAGCTTTCCATTGATAGTTATTTTGTTCTGCGAAAAAGTGCGATAGACTGTTTATTTTTCGATCCAAATTAGTTCAAACCTTATTCAAACCATGCAAATTCAAACGCGCGTTGTGTATTGAATGTGTCTGCCGAGGTTATAACACATGCTCAATACTATTAATGAAAACAAGTATTAGTCGGCGTGTGGTCGAGCAGTTTGACTTTAATTGTATGTGTGTTCATGTTTTTTCTTTTGCGAGAAGAGTCAGGTAATGTAGCATAGTAGGTAAGCGCATATGAACAAAGGAAACAGTGCAGTGCAGTTCATTTATTCCAAGCTTTAATGAGAAGTACTTAATTTGCATAGTGCTAGGCAGTTTAATTGGTGCGAGGGCAGTATATTAGCAGGTGAAGCCATGGATTCCCCGAAAAACGGTAAGTTTCCTACTTTACTCCAGAAGTAGTTATTTGGATATTTATTTTTCTACAATAGAAATTCACATAAAAGAAAATATATCTTTGAACAAATCCGTAATATTTATGGCATGGAAGAAAAAGAAATGCAGCTAGAATCATTTTTAAAGGTTCTGCCAACGATGGGGTATTCGCAAAATTTTGGAAACAGATTTAGCTGAAATTCGAAAAAGCTTCGAGAAAACCGGAATACTTTGAAGTTAAATTTGGTTCATGGTTAGAGGAGTGTATTACTTTAAACGGATCGAGCTCAATGAATAGAGGTGGACGACCAGAGTTATCATTTGCGGGAAGCAGTATGCGGACAAAAAGGAGAAAAACGGAGAAACTTCGAGAAATTCATTCCCCACAAGAACTCGCGTTTGCAGCTGAAATGAGCATGCGTTCTACTGGAAAAACAGACGCAGCTAAAGCAATCAAGTTGGCGACGGAACCAAGTCATGAATCAGAAGCAATAACACCAGAGAAAGCAATATCAATCATTGTGCAGGCTAAATTGAGCAAACGATCGTATCAAATAATCCGAGAGTCAGTGAAAGATCGTTATCCTTCTTATTACAAAGTGCTGCAGGTCAAGAAAAACTGCTACACTCAAGAAGATGCATTTGAGGTCGATGAAAAAGGGGTACGCATTAAGTTGCAAGCACTGTTAGACAAAACATCCGAAAGGTTGATTTTGAGTCTTTGCGATCATGTTGCTCAACATGATAGCGCAGTACTTGAAAACCTTGATTTCATCATCAAATGGGGGTGTGATGGAGCATCCGGGCTTACAAAATATAAGCAAAGGTTTCAGAACGCGGATAATAAAGATTCTCACGTATTCTTCACTTCATTGGTTCCTTTGCGATTGTTTTGCAGAGTTACTGGAAAAGATATCCTGTGGGACAACAAGCATCCTGGGTCGCCATATTCGTGCAGGCCAATTAATTTACAGTTCATTCCGGAAACTCAACAGGTAATTTATACGCAGTTTTTTTTAGACCAAAGATTTATTCTTATAATATTTATTAGGTGATTATTGATGAGTACGAGCGTATGAAACTAGAAATCGAGAACCTGAAGCCATACGATTTGATAATCAATGGAAAAAAGTTTGTTGTATCGTATCGACTTTATTTAACAATGGTGGATGGTAAATTGGTAAATGTTTTGACAGATACTAGTTCAGCTCATCGTTGTTATATTTGTCAGGCGACATCTTCTCAATTTAACAATTTGCCACAGATGTTTAGAATGAATGTCAACGTTGGTTCACTTGATTACGGAATGTCTTCCCTGCACGCGTGGATTCGTGCATTGGAATGCTACATACACATTGGCTATCGTTTGGGTTTCAAAAAATGGAGAAAGACGTAACGAAGATTTGTTCAATGCAACTAAGCGAAGAATCCAAGATGGCTTCAGGAATCGAATGGGTTTGTTGATTGATAAACCCAAACCAGGAGGATCGGGTAACTCAAATGATGGTAACACTGCGCGGAGATTCTTTGCAGAAACAAGGATAAGCTCAGAAATTTGCGGAGTAGATGTAAAGTTCATTGAGCGAACAAGAAACATTTTGATAGCAGTATCGTGTGGCCACGAAATTGATAATGAAAGATTTATAGACTATTGTTTCGAAACCGCAAAACTTTATGTTTCATTGTATTCGTGGTATTACATGCCAACAACATTGCATAAATTGTTTATTCATGGGCATCAAATTATTGAAAAGTCTATTCTACCAGTAGGAAGAATGTCCGAAGAGGCTCAAGAGCGCAGCAATAAATCAATAAAATCATATCGCAACGATTATTCCAGGAAAAATTGCAGGGAAAATACCAATCGCGATATCATCAACCGAATGTTGATAACATCAGATCCATTGGTTAATACTTATCTCAAACCACCCGTAAACCATCATCAAGAACTACCGAAGGATGTGCATAGTTTGCTGAAGCATGCCGTTACAGACGACGCCACCAGCGAAACGGATGATTCATCATTTTACTCAGACTCTGAGTAGTTATTTCTTCAGAGGGACATTTTTATTTCAATTAGCTTTTAATTTATGTAAAATGGAATACAATAAATGTTATTTGCTAATCCATGATTTTTTTTATTTTACACATAATACCTGGATGACAGCAAGGTTGCGGCTTATCATTTTTGACTTATCCATATTCATTTGCCGATGATCTGGATGACAGTACATCAAATTTTATAGAAAAAAACCCTAATTTATTCAACTAACGGTGATGATGCCTTTCTCGTCCATTCAAAAGGTAAGAGTGGTGTGCCTCCGACTGACAGTCTCTATAATAAAGATAAATAAACTAACTAAACTCCGTTAAAAAAAGGTGGGAAGTATGAAAGAAAAGTCTAAAATAACATTAATAGATGGATAGTTCTTATTTTTCAAATTTGTTTATACTTATTGTGAATTTTTTGAAATTTGGGTTCCATTTGTACGTATGCCCCAACCTTCTTCTCGAGGGGAGGAGGAGTCACGATTCATCATAAACAAATTGTTTGCCTTCAATAACTGCCACATGCAAAATTTGGTTCCATTTGCTTAACTAGTTGTCGAGCTATGCAGAAATTCCTATTCAAAGTGTATAGAAGCCCCCTTTATAAAGATGGGGATCCCAAACTACAATAGAAACATTTCTTGCCTTCAAATACTTTCACATACCAAGTTTGATTCCATTTGCTTAATTAGTTCTTTAGTTATTCAGAAATTCCAGTATAATTTGTATGGGAGCGCCCCCCTCCTAAAGAAGGGAGGGGTCTCAACTACAATAGAAACATTTATTGCTTTCAAATACTTCCACATGTCAAATTTAGTTCCATTTGCTTGATTAGTTCTTGGGTTATTCAGAAAATCCAGTATAGTTTGTATGGGAGCCCCCCTCCTCTTCTAAAGAAGGGAGGGGTCTCAACTACCATAGAAACATTTCTTGTCTTAAAATACTTTTACACACCAAATTTGATTTCATTTGCTTGATTAGTTTTCGAGTTATGCAAAAATTTGTGTTTCATTTGTATGAGAGCCCCCCCTTTCAAAGGCGGGAAGGGTCTCAAACCATCATAGGAAACTTTTCCGGCACCAAAAACACCTTCATACAAATTTTCATGCCGATCGGTTCAGTAGCTTCTAAAACTATAAAGGTCAGTTTACAAAAAATGTTCCTTTATATTTGTAGGAATTTTGATAGCTTATTATAACAAAAATAATAGTTGTCAATAATAAAATTGATGCGTTGAAACATTTCCAATCGATTGATGTAAACGTTTTGAAAATCGGTCTTGAAATGACTTATTTATTAACGTTCAAAGGCTAAGCATATTTCGTGATGCTCCAAATTTTCGTACTCGCATCGTGTACCCTTAATATTAAAAACAAAGACGTAGTCCTACGTCAAAAAGGTGAAAAATACAGTGCATATAAATATTTAATGCTTCAAAATTGAATGAACTGCGTAAGACAACAATAAACTATCATAATACATATATACGATCTGTTTTAATGAGAATTTGAGGTTTTGGCCAACCTTTGTTCAGGGTCGAACCACTGTGCATTGAGGGACAGGTTGTCAACCGATCGACGACCGCCTTCACGGAAGAACAACTGACTCATTTCAACAAGGGATTGGGATACGCGGTTACAACCAAGCCCGACGTGGAACAGATCATCATAGACGTGGAGACAGCAATTACAAACACTCTTCCGACATCTTTACAAAACACAGCCAGGACTATCATTTCGAACATTATTAAGGACGGACAGAAATAAAATCACAACAACGAGAAGGAAATTCGCATCGTTAAGGAGCTGAAGTCAAAGCCTGCTTTCTACCTAAAAGCAAAGTCGTCACCATGGAAAAGGAGGACTACGACAGGCAGATGGCTTCGAAGATGAATAATGGTCCTTATAGGCAACACGTGGGCAAAACACTAAAGGAGTGTAAAGCAGTATTAGGGGATGCAGCAGTCCGTCTTCGCGAACCAAACCCCATCCTCCCCAGAATTAAAGGCCTCCCACAAGTCCACAAACCCGGAAACGAAATGAGGGAGATTGTTTCAAGGTATCTCCGATCAATTCCCAACAATCTCAGTTCGCAACTCCCACGAATTTGTACAACAGCTACAGTCATCAGGTCATATACATAATAATGAAGTAATGGTATCTTTCGACGTCACGGCCTTTTTCCCTAGCGTACCGATCAAGGACGCAATCAACCTTCTAGAAGATTGGCTTTTGAAACAAGGAGATGACACAACATGGAAGCAAAAGGTGCGGATGTACCTAAAGCTGACTCGACTTTGCATGGAAGAGAACTACTTCACTTTCAGATGTTCATTCTATAAACAATTAAAAGGAGCCCCTATGGGAAATCCTCTATCCCCATTCCTCTGTGAACTGTATATGGCGAATTTGGAAACAATTCTAAAAGCGAAAGTATTTCTCCCAACTCGTTGGTGGGGATACGTCTACGACATCTTCGCCGTCGTGAAACAAGACGATCTCTCCTTAATTCTCCAAGAAATCAACAATCTCCACAAAGACATTAAGTTCACTCATGAAATAGAAAAGGATGGTAAACTTGCATTCCTCGACCTTCTAGTACTGAGAGGATCATTGGCATCATCTCCTTTAGAGTTTGAAATCTTCAGAAAACCCACAAACACCCAAAGAGTCATCCCATACACTTCAAACCACTCCTTTCAGCACAAAATGGCCACTTTCCACCACATGATCCACCGGATGTTGACCCTTCCTCTCGAAGATAATTAGCATATATCTTCGAAACTGCCAGACTCAATGGGTACAAAAAGAGGACAATTCAAGCGATCATCAACAAAAAGGAAATACATCTTCATAGGAAATCAAAAACAACCCTCTCCGACTTACCTGAACCCTTGAAACGTGTATCCGTCCCCTTCGATAAAGACATTACACAAAAGCTAAAACCACGACTTAGGGAATTTAGTTTAGACTTAGTTTTCTCCAGTAGGCACAATCAATTAGCATCGTTGTTAGGCTCCACCAAAGATTCAGTAGACACCTTAGGCAGAGCAGGGGTATACAGAATCAAGTGTAAACACTGCAGCAAAATATATGCAGGTCAAACATACAGAACTTTGGCAACAAGGTTCAAGGAGCATCTAGCGGAGGTGACTAAGGCTGTCAAACATAACGAGGAAGGAATTTCACATAACTTCAAGTCAACAGTCGCAGAACACATCTTCACGGAAAATCACGACATAACGACGAATGACATCACAATATTACGGACTACATCTACACCCTGGAAATTAGACGTCGCAGAAAGCTTAGCAATAAACAAACAACAGAACACAAATCTACTAAACAAAGACCAAGGCAACGGTTACACATGGCTCTTCAACTTACTACCCAAACGACATAAAAGTCGACAAAACGGAATAGCCACTGCTACAAAATAATTAGGATAGGTATAGGGGAAAAAAGCGAGGAAGATATTAAGAATATTTGGTTTTGACTAAGGATAGTTATAAACAAAATAATGATAGGTAAACGTTTTGTATTTATAAAATGGTATATATACGGCAGGTGGCGAAGGTTTTCTTTATGTCGAGTTATTAGTACGAGACACTGAGGAAGTCTGCACATTGTAGACGAAATACGCGCATCTGTCAAGATAAGCAAAGGTAGTTGGAATCAAATGGAAAATACTAATTTTTCTTCTAATTCAGTTAAACAGCTCAAACCCGCTAGGAACAAAATGATGCTAGTCCTATGTAAAATTTCCAGGAAAATCGATTAAAGTAAGTTTCGTTCACCGCACGGCTCTGTGAATGAAGATATGGCTGATTTTACCCTAATTCCCCCAATATTGATGTGTTTTTCAGAAATTTCTTTGATCGATGTGATTAAAAAACATCAAAATATGGCTAGTCCCATGTGAAATTTTCTGGAGAATCGACTAGAGTTAGTTTTGTTCACCGCACAGCTCTGTGAATGAAGATATGGCTAATTTTACCCTGATTCCAGTAATATTTTTATGTTCTTCACAAAATTTTCTTTGCTCGGTGTGACTCAAGATCAATAAAATAATGCTTGTTCTTTGTCAAATTATCTAGGAAATCGATTGAAATTGGTTTCGTTCACAGAGCTGCGCGGTCGATATGGTCGATTTTACCCTGATTCCCCTAATATTTCCTGGTTGTTCAGAAATTTCTTTGCTCGGTGTGATTCAAGTCAACAAAATGATGCGAGTCCTATGTAAAATTTCCAGGAAAATCGATTAAATTAAGTTTTGTTCACCGCACAGCTCTGTGAATGAAGATATGGCTGATTTTACCATGATTCCACTAATAGTTTTATGTTTTTCGTTCTCGGTGTGACTCAAGATCAATAAAACAATGCTTTTTCTTTGTAAAATTTTCTTGGGAATCGATTGAAAATAGTTTCATTTACCGCACGGCACGTAGATATGGCTAAATGTACCATGATTCCCCTAATAGATTTGTGTTTATCATAAATTTCTTTGGTCGGAGTTACTCAAGATCAACATATAAAAGCTAGTCCTTTGTAAACTTTGCTGAGGAATCGATTGGAAATGGTTTCGTTCACCGTACAGCTCTGTAAACGAAAATATGGTCGATTTTGCCCCGATTCCTCTAATATTTTTGTGTTTTTCAAAGATTGCTTTGTTTGGTTTTACTCAAGAACAACAAAATAAAAATGTAAAATTGTCTGAAAAATCTATTGGAGTTGGTTTCATTAACCGCACGGCTCTGCGAATGAAGATATGGCTGATTTAACCCTGATTCCCCTTACATTTTCGTTTTTATTCATAAATTTTTTGTTCGGTGTTTTTAATCCAATTAAAAAAATTATAATTTAAAGATATAGGTAAAAATCTTTTTCAAGCTGGTGATCGCGGCAAGCCGTGCTTAGAAATGAACGTGTTTTGTTTTTGCTGCGTCCTTTTCGCGAAAAATAAAATCAAAAATATATTCGCAATTCAACCTAAACGAACAGTGAAATCATAAAATCTTAATGTGTTTTGAGTAAGATGTAGTTAATATAATCGATTCCTTCAAAAATTTGTGATAGCCGGTAGTTTTTCCCCGTTTTTTTGTTATTTTTGCTTCGCCCCCGCACCCGGAAGAAGAGTTAATATCTCGAGTAATTCATGTTAAGGGCCTAAAAGCCATTTGTAAACAATGACTTTAAATGTCGATTTCTCTTTAGTCTTCCATAACTCTCGTGAAATGTAAGCAGCATCTGGTAGAAGAATGTTAGTTCTATTATATGGAGTAGCTGGATATAGTAGGATTCTCGTGATTCGTGAGAGATTAACGTTTAAAGTCATTGTTTATAAATGGCTTTTAGGCCCTAATAATGAATTACTAGAGATATCAGCTTAAAGGGCGATACGGTCAAAATTTGGTCAATATCAACTTGACGTATTTCTTTCAATTTTGCATTTAAAAAACCTGAACACCCCTCATTTTGAAGGTGTGTGTGTGTGTAGAATTTTGCTCCTATTTTGATTTTGGAATTCACTCTTCAGTTGTCAAAATGCCGTCCAAGCAAGAAGAGCAGCGTATCAAAATTTTTTTGCCAACACGCAAAGTTGGCAAAATCGCTAAAAGTTGCCAAATCAACCGTTACAAATGTAATTAAAGTGTTTGGGGAAGTTTGTCGACAGCCAGGAAGTCTGGATCGGGGGGAAATCGAAAACCGGAAGCCGCTGAGACGACAAAGAGAGTTGCCGGTAGTTTCAAGCGAAACCCTAACCTATCTCTCCGAGATGCCGCAAATAAGCTGGGTGTATCGTCTACAACCGTGCATCGAGCCAAAAACGAGCCGGACTATCGACTTACAAGAAGGTAGTGACTCCAAATCGCGATGATAAACAAAATACGACGGCCAAAGCGCGATCCCGGAGGCTGTACACGACGATGCTGACGAAGTTTGACTGCGTGGTAATGGACGACGAAACCTACGTCAAAGTCGACTACAAGCAGCTTCCGGGACAGGAATTTTATACGGCAAAAGGAAGGGGAAAGGTAGCAGATATTTTCAAGCACACGAAACTGTCAAAGTTCGCAAAGAAATATCTGGTTTGGCAAGCCATCTGTACCTGTGGCTTGAAAAGCAGCATTTTCATAGCTTCCGGGACTGTCAACCAAGAAATTTACGTGAAAGAGTGTTTGAATAAACGTCTGCTGCCTTTCCTGAAGAAACACGGTTGTTCCGTACTGTTTTGGCCGGATATGGCATCTTGCCATTACGGTAAAAAGGCCATGGAGTGGTACGCCGCCAACAACGTGCAGGTGGTTCCCAAGGACAAGAACCCTCCCAACACGCCAGAGCTCCGCCCAATTGAGAAATACTGGGCTATTGTCAAGCGGAACCTAAAGAAGACCAAAAAAACTGCTAAGGACGAGCAGCAGTTCAAGGCAAACTGGCTTTCTGCGGCGAAGAAGGTGGACAAGGTGGCTGTACAAAATCTGATGGCAGGGGTCAAGCGTAAGGCCCGGCAATTCGGATTTGGAAAAGCGGAAGCCTAACTGAATATTTTTCCTGAATTTTATACTAATTGAACTTGAAAAAGAAATTTAATTTGATTTTTTAAATAAACGATTTCACCGATTTACACGCGTTTTCCCTTGACCAAATTTTGACCGTATCACCCTTTAGTTGTGTTTGTTAGTGCTGTTAGTATTGTGCCACGCGGACATAAATGATTAAATTTGAGTATTTTTTCGCTTTGTCGCGAGTGACTTGATGATTATAAGCAGTTTAGAAGTCGATATAGAGTCGCCTCATACCGGGAGATTTTGATTGTTGGAAGTGTGTGGAGAGAGAAAAACGAAAACCAGTGCAATGTAGAAAACGACCTTTTACTGGTCAGAAGCAAAGAACGAAGCTAACCCGCATGGGCGCGTGAGTGACTGGTGTATTTTTACCTGTGACTTTTATTGTATTGCGTTTGTGCGCGAAGCACTAAATGTATTCGGGTTGTTCCATTCGAAAAGGAGATGGGAAAACATTTGCCGAATAGCGGAGTACTACTTTAGTAGAGACATGAATGCATCCTTTAGCATCACAGGGAAGCCGTTCAAATGAAGATTGAACATCAGTAACAATATCCGGTGAGATCTATCTGAATTTGAACTGCTACTGCTAAACACGTGCCATCCTAAAAACAATAATATTTGATGATGGAACGGTTTTAATATTTTCCCAATAAAAATTTCAATGTTCCCAGGTAACCAATAAGCATTAAAATAGGCACTAATTCTGCATCGTACTTGCATTTAAGATTCTTCTTGGTGTACATAGGCTGTCTGAATGCACAGATGTTGTAAAATAGCATACGCAAAGCTACCGTAATGCTAGTTGTCTGATATCTGCATTTTTGTGGCTTGATATGTTATAAGAATAACGCACAGAAAATGCTTAATTACAGTTGTTTACAAATGTTAACAGATGGAACTGCAGAACTTGGATGAAGATGATTCAATCACCAGAGTGAGGACTATTATAGTCCTGATGCAGGAGTAAGCGAGGATGATGAAACGCTCCGAAAATTCGGACACTTATCGATTTGGAAACAGCTTTAATTAACCATTTTCAATGCGTTCTTCTAATAATATTACAAGCAACAAAAATGCAGATATCAGACAGATAACATTACGGCAGCTTTGCGTATGCTATTTTACAACAGCTCTGCATTCAGAAGGCTAATGTACAGCAAGCAGAATCGTAAATGCAAGTATGATGCAGAATTAATGCATATTTCAATGCTTATTTGTTACCTGGGCAGACAAAACTCCTCTAGAATCAGAGAAGGAATAAAGACGATGTAAAGAATAAAGACGAGACCTTGGAAACGAGTAGTGAATTTTTCATGACTCCTTTGGGAAATCAACTTTTGAGTCTACTTTGTTTAGCAATTTGAAAAAAGCAGGCTGGGGAACATTTACCTATCGTAA